>JASANF010001454.1:0-102156 GCA_030248245.1 Trissonchulus sp. WLG1_4 | reverse complement strand
AGAAAGACGGGAAACCTGGGCACCAACATCACGCTAGAGCTGCAGAAGACAAAAGTGGTCGTCACGTCAGACATCCCGCTGAGTAAACGGTTAGTATATATGTAATTTTTTTTGTAAAGCGTGTTTTGTCTTAGCAAGGTGACACGTTTAGGGTGGTAATAGTGGCGGATTTATTATTTTTGTTAGGAAAAGAAAGGGCTTTCCTGTATTAGTATATACTAGCAAGTTCTACAATTGTCAGATATATATATATATATTTGTTCGATTGAAATTTGAAAGTTTGAAGTTTGAAAATAAATTTAACTTAATAACCAGAGTGGATTTTCCATGATCCGCTGCTAGGAAATGTTGTTTTTCTCACCGGTTTCCAATTGGACAGAGCGAAGTGTAGATTCATGCAAATTAAAATGGGATCAGTTGTGTCCGATATTTCAACGTCTATATTTTCTAGTTATTACCTTATCGGTGACGGTATAGAATTTTCAACAAGTACCCGAGTCGACTGTTGACTTTGAGTTTCACCATTCTGGTTCAAAATTTCGACCCCGCTCCCCCCCAGACAGATCCGCTCATCCCCCAGAATATTTCTAAGGTGGCTCACGAAGCAAAAATCGGTGGCTCAGGAGCAAAATTGGTGGCTCACGAAGCAACAACGGTAGGAAAAGTTGCTCCGCACCCCCCACCCCTGTCAACCCGTCAACCTCCCCAGATTTTCCTAGCTGCGCATGTGTGTTAACACGGCATTTCGTGGATGTACGTGGGCAGCTACCAAATTCTGGGGTGGGGGGTCCGGAGGGGGCTAGCTTCGTGAGCCACCGATTTTGCCGTCGTGAGTACCTTCAAAACACACCCAGCCACGCCCATGTGTGGACATGAGTGACATCGTAGTTCAATTTTTAGTTATTTCTGTCCATATTTTTTCTTTGTTTCAGATATTTGAAATATTTGACCAAAAAATATTTGAAGAAGCACAATTTGCGTGATTGGCTTCGGGTGGTAGCCAGCGGAAAAGAAACATACGAGCTGCGCTACTTCCAGATCAATCAAGATGAAGAAGAAGAAGAGGATGAAGATTAAAAACTGGATGGAAATAATATTTTTCGTTGAAACTTTGTCATAGTAATTTTCTGTTTGTTATTGTTGTTCGATTATATAACAGCAGTAAATGTTATTGTTGGTGTTTCGCAGTTGGTATTTTTGATTGTGACGCATATTTGTGTTGTTATTAACGACGCTATAAGTCGTTTTGCGGCGGTCCTAAAAATGTGCAGATGTTCAAGCAAAACGTCAGAATTACGGTAGTCTAATTTACTGTATGACTATTGTACTATAACTAATTAATTCTAACAAAGTAACAAGTCCGCAATAGCTTTTCATTTCGAAAAATAAGACAACAGTATATACATAATAGTTTCTCACTCAATCACTCGTATAGAAGAAGAGTTAGAGCCTCTTGTAGTTACTTGTGAAGCGCAGGAAGTATGTGCTCGTTTGCGCAAACTTTGTGAAACAAGAATGTAGTGAGTCTGAGACTGAGTCAGCTACTCAGTTGTCAGATTCTGTGCTCGACACTTTAGTATGATGAGTGTAACAATGCGGTAGATGAATCATGAATTGTGTTGTTTCATTTTAACTGATAACCGCTTGTTTTCTAATTTTCAGTGATCAGTTACGTTTCTTCTGTAAGGTCACCGGATCGTTCTATCAAATTCGTAACTAATCAGACAATAATTAGTGATGAAATTATGTGCAAATCATAACGGTACATACGTGTAAAACCATGGTTTAAGAAATTCACCTTTGTGAAATCCACCCTGTGCAGCTTTATAGCTTATACCAATAGAATATTCTGCACGGAATGGAATGGCGTGTTGACATCTGAGTATCTGACATAGTTGGCCAGAAATTGAGATTCAGAGAAATAGTGGGAATGTTCAGTTCGATTTGTTGGCTTTTTGGTGCCGGTGTTTTTTGTTTGTTTAACTGTGAGTTGTGACAATCTTTAATTTTAGTTTTAATTCAATATAATAATCAGTCGCCTATCTACATACATATATACTATTACTACCGTTATTTTAATAGTGCTCTGGATTTTTAATATTAATAGTAATATAAATAGAAGACCCCAAAAATTTTTAATATAAATATAAATATTAATAGAAGCGCGATTTTATTTTAATTTTAATATTAGTATAAATAACCAGTCAAAATTTTTTAAATATTAATATTAATATAAATAGTGTTTCTGATTTTATTTTTTAATATTAATATAAATAGAAGCTTAAAATCTTTTTAATATTAATTTTAATATTAATATAAATATGAATTTAATTTTCACACTAAGGGTCAATAAAACATAGAAAACACACGTTTTCCAGTGAGCATACAAGTAAGATTGCATGTTATTGACAAAATGACAGCCTAAACGACTGCCGATTCAAGCACTATTAAAAATATTAAAAATAACAGCTATTTTTAATATTAATAGTGTCAAAAACTTTTAATATTAATTTTAATATAAATAGTGTACCCAATTTATTTTTAATTTTAATATTAATATAAATAGCCGCCCTAATTTATTTTTAATTAAATATTAATATAAATAGAGCGGCTCAATTTTTTTTAATATTAATATTAATAAAATAATTAATATTAAAAGTACTTTTAATAACGACTTTTAATATTAATTATTAAAATAACGGTAATATTTACCTTGTTATTTAGTGTATTAGTTTAGTTTTAGTTTTCACTAGGTACTTTCAATGTGCCATTCTCTTATTTAGTCGTTTCATTTTTGTAATAATGCTATTTACATTTGGAATAATCGGTTCTATTAACTGCAGGATATTTATTTAATTTTATAATTTTTGTGCACATGTGTTTTATCTGTTTTTAGGTTTAATACTTTTCAATATTTTATGTCTTCTGTTCAATATATTAGAATTTCTTTGTAGTTTTTCTTAATTCGGTTCATAGAAATGAAGTTTTTTCGAAAATTTTGAAAACTAAAATAATTGGAGAAAGATTTTCTCATTAACGGTCGTGACTTCGTGGTTAATGTTTTTTTTTTAAAAAGTAGAAACTGAAAATATTTAACCCCATTATTTTAAAAAAGTGTCCGAATGGCATTGATAGGGTATTTGGCATGAAATTCTAAATGGTTATTTCACTTTTTATTATTTTTTGTGGCTGTCGGTTTGATATTTACGATGAAATGCCTGTAACTAGAGAGCTAAACTAGAGATTACATATGCACTGATAAGTAATAAGCAAAGAAATTCTGATTTATTTTATTCTATTTTTAAGTGACATTCTTAAAGACATTCCATCACAGTTTTCACACAATAGCAAAATTTTGCTACGCTTAAATTATTCTATGCTTCTTTTACCCCTCAATTTTGTGGGAGTGGAATTTCGTTCAAACGAAAGGGACAATTTGAAATGAAGTTTTGTAGAAATTTGTTGAAAAAGTGACAGAAAACTTTATGAAAAGAATAGTCCTTGTCATTGAGGCGTATCTCTATTTGGAAATATAACTGAAGATTCTATATTAAATACTTAAAAATCTATTAAGTTCTAAACAACTTCTGCTATTGCCAATTCTGCTGCTGTTAGTGTCTGTGGTTGAGTTTGGTATACACTATACATTTTGTTTAAAAAGTGATTTTATTTTGGGTATGTATGGAACTCTTCTGCTTAGTACTTAGTGCTTACATAACTCTAAATTTGAAAAACGAACGAGCGTTTCTTACTGACTGATTAGTTGAGCTGTCCTTTTATGTCGACTACTCATTATTTATTTACAGTTACATAATGTGTTCAAATACATAAGTAGCTTAGGTATTTCTTATTTTTATTTGTTGAATTGAAGTTATACGTTTCGAAAAATTTCAGGGGGAGGTGGGGTACCCTCCAAAGTCGAGGGCCCACAACAAGAACGTCTCAAAAGTTCAATCAAAATCGGGTGAAATTGGCACTTTTTTCGAAAATTTTAGAAAATTTAGGGGTATGTTTGGTTGATTATGGGAGGAGGGTCCCTAAAATTTTATCCCCACTACATGACTTATTTTGACAAGGACTCCGGCTATTTAGAGTTCGCAATCGGGTCGGGTTGGCGCGGGTCAGTTCGGGTCAAAAATTTTGTGTATAATCCGTAAGTATTAGATTACATTTTTCTGCTTTGATGATATTTTCAACCTAATGTACCCGCTGCAGAGTGATGTAACAGTGTTTCCTAGCTCTTAGTGCTTATTAGCCCAAAATTAGCTACTTTAGTCCATACATGTACATGGGGTCTTGGGGCCTATTCCTTTACCGGATTAAACGGACTGGACTTAATTTAGTCCGAGGTTTTGGAATGACAAAACGGACTAAATGGCGACTAAAGGAGTTAAAATTAGTCAGCGGTTTAATTTTAGTCTGACCCCATTCCAAAACTACCACTGGACTAAACGGTTTAACATGCACGCTTAACATTAGCGTGCATAGTTAAGTCCGTTTAGTCCGATTAAAACGCAGCGAACTAAAAGTTGAGTCCGTTTAATCCGGATGTTTTGGAATGGCTTTTTTAAGGATAATTTTGAAACCGTTTAGTCCGATTATAATTAATTATTTGCGAAATTCGGACAGTTTTTCGCAATTTTTTGCCTTTTGCTTATTTTTTAAGCAATTTACAGCTATCTGAGGCGATTGTTGAGTTTTCGGGCACTTTTTTCGGCAACAAGGAGGGGGGCTTGCCCCCATGGGTCAAATCTGAGGGGGGGGAATTGTCCTGGAATCTCAAATCTGGAGGGGACTTGCCCCCTCAGACCCTCCCATGTATGCTGTAGCTTATCAAAACATATGAAATATATAAAAAACGGGAAACAAAAAAGTGAAAAGGAAATCTCAAGTGTTTCTATAGCAGCTTCAGTAGAAGTCGGGTCGGGTCGGGTCGGGTTAGACATTCGCTCGGGTCGGGTCGGGTCGGGTTATAAAATCTCGACCCGTTGCGAACTCTACGGCTATTTATGTGCTATAAAGTTGAGCTCTGCTGACAACGTTAACAACCATTGCCATTAGCCTACTGGTTTGAAATTAGACTATAGCCTACTGGTTAGAAATTGACTATTAAGACAACGGTCGACATGCTTCGTTAAAAATGTTAGCTTTCAATGATACCACGTTTTCTAAAAGAATATTTTCAGAACGGCAAGCATGCTCACTAAGTCTGTTTAAAATTAGTTTAACCTTGCTCGCAAAACGTGCTTTTTATCTAGTAGGGTTTCATGAGATTGTTATTGGAAAATCATCCAAAAATGCAACACAGACAAGGCTACATCGGCAAGTTTCCATGCCGTATGTAAACTAATAGTGAAACTTTTAATTGTTATTCTTCTTTACATGAGTATTCTTATCAGACTGAATGCAACTTTTACTTTTCATTGCCAAAACTTTGGAGAAGTTGTTGAGAAACTGCAGCTGATTGCACATTTAGGCCACCTTCTGCGAAAAAAGGCAGCTATTGCAATATATACTTTTTGAGAGAGAAAAGGGAGTGAACACGTTTATATAGCATATATTTGGGCATTGTAGCAAAATTCATGAACAAATAGTATTGAAAATTCACTGAGATGACGCTTCAAATGATAGCGTTGCACTTTTCCTTGCCATTATTACAGATTGCGCCGCTTGCGTAAGTGCGCTCGGTTGGATTTTATTTCACCTCTTTTACTGCAACAAAACTTTTTTTGAGGCAAAGTTAGTCTGTATGTTGGAACACTGAATGCCGATGACGGAAATGTTCTGCTTTCTCACGCCGTTAAATTTAGAATATACTTTTTCTGCTATTATTTGAGAAATCTGATTTTAGAAATAAACTTTAACACTGTAATTAAAGATAATTTATCTATAGAAGGAGTAGTAATGATTACTCAAGACATATATTGGGAATATAAATTGTCATATGATTTCTTCCTAGGTATTATGTGCTTGTGGTCACACGTAGCCCGCGAGCGTCTAACCTTAGGTTTGGTCGTACATAGAACACGATAGACAAGGTAGATAGTGTCTCACAAGATGGGGAAGACGCGTGGGGTTACCTCTTGGGGTACCTCATGGGTGCCATATGATGCTACATTGTGGGGGTTCCCCACGTTTTTCTCAGTCTTTAAAAAGGCTTTAAAGATTTAGGCTAGCGTCCGCGATTTATCGAGTCCGCGATTACATTTTCGATTTCAATCGGGCAGTATTTCCATACTGTGATTTCCGATATCTTTACGTATATACTTAAACTTGATAACATGGTCGCTTTCACGCTAGAGTCCTGGAGGTGTTGGAAAAGGTTTTTATCAAAAGTTTGTGGCCAACTGAAACAAAAAGTTCTGATGGACAGGAGTTTTTTTAACGTTTTTCAAAAGGGGTATATAAGTCTCTGTTGAAATTGTCTTAGGCTTGTTTCATGGTTGGCGATCTTCGGATCCTCTTGGAGCTTCGGTTGTTAATTTCAAACGATCGGGTGCTGTGCGATTTTTCACTAATATTTTAAAAGCCGTAAAACCAAGTATGCATGGTAAAGGTAAATGTAATCCCTGGATTGTTGTGCAAAGCCCTAGAAGGCAAAGGGCCTCACAAGCCACTATATCCGTAGCGGGGAGGCCAGGCTAGAGTTCTGCCCGGACCTGTGGCGGGGGCCGGGCCCGGGCCGTGCGCGGCCAGCGGGCCCGTAGCGATCCGCAAGCTCCAGGCCGTCTCGAGCGTCAGCAGCGTATGAAAAAGACCTAAATTGCATGTATTGTTGACTTTTACAAGTGCCCAGGCACTTATTCTACACTCAGATGCACACACAATGCATTTTCTCACTTGATGAAGTCTGTGCCGGACTGGTCCGCGGGGCCCGGGCCGGCCGGCCTGCAATGGCCAGGCGGAACTATAGCGGACCACAGTCCCCGGGCAGAGCTCGGCTCGGCAGCGCGCTTGTTTGGCCCGGCCCGGAAAATTTGCCAAGTGGCAGAACTGTAGGCCTGGCCAGCCTTGCAAGTTGCAAGGCAAGTGGTGTGTACAGACCCATGATCCTATTCCCACATAGCCCTGGTGACCAATTTACCCAACACGTGGGGATGGACTGCTGGGTTGGCCTTGGCAGAAGCAGATATGACCTTTGTCTCTTGCTCAAGAAGACTTCGTAACGAGACTTACGTAACAAGACTTAGTTGGTGAATGGCCTTAATGTGTTGTTAATGAGAATTAGGGCCTATCAGACTGGGGGGCTGTGGTGTAGTGGTTAGCATGCTTGACTTCGAAGCGGGCGGCCCGGGTTCTATTTCCGGCGCCTCCATTTCTGTCATTGTTTCTAAATTGGGGCATCATCGTTCTTTCAACATAGTGGCGACCGTGACAGGACGGAGAGGATAGGGCCGGGTCCTCAGGACAGCCCTATCCCCGGACCGTCTTCGGAGGTGGGTTAGGAGCCTCTTGCCCTGGGTTGAGGTTGGCACTTCAACCCTTACGGTACTCGTGCTGTGTGCAGTATGAATGTGTACAGTCTCTTTCTTGTGTGGTCGTTTCGGTTAGGGGTGAACCAGAGTAAACTCTCGGATTCGGTTAGGGGTGAACCGGAGAAAACCCTTGGTTTCGGTTAAGGGTGAGCCGGTTAAAAAGCTTCGGTATTGATTGGGAATTGTTCTGGGTCGATCGAGAAACCCTGTGGTTGCGGGTGAGCCAGGAAACCCTGAGTGAGGTGTGAATGAAGTAGGCTTGGAAGCCTACGTGTGAATGTGCTCCGCCCTTGAGGCATCGGGTTCGCCCCGGGAGCATGAGTATCGTCCGAGTATCGTTGCAGGGTCGCAACGATGTTCGAAGGGGGACCCTGTTGTAAATGAGAATTAGGGCCTATGAGACTCGGGGGCTGTGGTCAGGGATGGACGCGGGTCGTGGGTACCCGCGGGTTGGGTTGGGTTGGGTCGGAAAATTTGAGCCGTGGGTTGACCCGCGGGTACCCACTTCAGGCTGCGCGGGTCGAAAAAATTTTTTCTGACTGTTGACAAGGGTCCCCCCTTGGTTTTTATAGTCCTGCCAAAAAAATTTCTGATACGTCTCCAATTGACAAAATTTGGCCTAAAAATGGCTGTGTCCCGTTAAGGCCACACGAAATTAAGTCAGGATTAAAATCGTCCCATTAGGTCCACACTCTTTTGTGTGTTTCATTAAGGCCACATTTGTAGCGTTAAGGCAGCAATGTTTAATTGTATTGTATAATACTAGTTTTGACTCAAAGACAAATAAATTTGACATCTGACTTTCGATGTGAAATGTTACAAATTAACGGCAGCTAAGGTAAGCTACCATTACGAAATTGAAACTGAAAATAAGAGCAAAATTTATTTCTTAAATTTTAAAAAGTTTGACTAGGAAAAGTTGACACCTTTCTGCGTGGGTAGGCTGGCGGGGTAGATTTTGAGGGCAGCAACTTCACCCCCCCCCTCAAATCTGCATATGTATGTATCGGAATAATTGTAAAATATAGTGTGACCTGCACAAACTGTGGACCTAATGGGACGCACTGTGGCTCTAACGAAACTGTTGCTGCCTTAATGGGACGCAGGTGTTGTCAGAGTTTTAATGAAAATTGTGGACCTAACGAAACTGCTGCCTTAACGGTACACAATCCTAAAAATTAAAAAATTCTAAACAATTTTTCCTGGGGGCTGCCGCCTCCAGACTCCTGCAAACTCTATGGCTTACCATTCCTTGTTGTTAACTTTCATGAAAGCTTATTTATGCTTGTGTAATATACTGTCTGATATGAAATTCCCATCTTTTGTTTTTAATTTGCCTGTCGGAAAATTTTTTGATTACATCTCCAGTTCACCAAAATTGTCCAAAAAAATAGAAAAAAATTCCATTTTTTCTGGGGGCTGCCGCCCTTAGACACCCGCAACAGTTAGTTTATTTACTTTAAATGACAAAATTTACATTTTGTCATGTAAGCCACTTTGCCAATAAGTGTAACAATTAATTGGATTCTGGGGGCTGAGCTGAGACCCCGCAATAGTGAGTTTAAATAAGTCAGCAAGGAGAAGGTACGACCCCCCTTTACAAAATACTGGCTACCCGCCCCTATATAATGGTCAGGTTTTACGGCGCGGGTTGGGTCGCGGGTTACCCACGAGGGTCGAGCCGTGGGTTGGGTTGGGTCGCGGGTCGAAAATTTCGACCCGCGTTCACCCCTGGCTGTGGTGTAGTGGTTAGCATGCTTGACTTCGAAGCAGGCGGCCCGGGTTCGATTCCCGCCGCCTCCATTTCTTTCATTGTTTCTAAATTGGGGCATCATCGTTCTTTCAACAAGTGTATTGTGTCATTGTTCAGCAGACAGCAGAATGACAAGATTATATACTCATGGCAAAGACGTTAAAAATGATTTTTATTGGTATCGAATCTTTTTCTTAGTGGTTCACAAAAAAACTATTTCATTACAGTAAATCTACTCTTGCACAATTCTGATATAACAATCATTAGGTTTTAATGCCAGCATTTGACTTTTTCACTATTAAACTTTGATGACTTTACTCGGTTATTCTTAAAAAGTTATTACTATTTTTTAGACAGCTGGGAAACTAATAGCTATTTTTTGCGTACGATGTGACCGACTGTTTGAAAGTCGTGCTTTACCCATCAGAATTCTTCAAAACTTAAAAATTTTCACAAGTTTTGAAAGTAAACAATCAAGTGTCGAATCATCGTTAGACTTTAACTCGACCTTGATTTGACTGCACTGATATATAAGTAAGACCTTTTCTAACCGCAGCAATTGCCGATACAGTTTTTGACGATTGAAGCGCAAAAAATTGGGTCCTGACCTCATAACGTCAATGTTTCGAAATTCTGAGCCTCGCGTGTCATAATAATTTTTAATTTACGAAACAGTTGCGAGTCTGCGCGTTTTTAGGAATTGGCATTTATTTATGGCAACATATGATTTGATGAAATAAAAGGTTTTTCTAGTCTTTTTAACTTTTTAAAATTAGTTATGCCCAATGGTCTTCAAATTTTGCCCAACAAAACTGGAAGTTGGTACCTGTTATAGATATTTTGTTATATTATAATATATTTATATTTATAAAGATGTTTTAGTCCTTTGGTGTATATACATATGTATATTGTTGATAGAATTAGAAATATAGTTTTGGTATTTGATTCGCCAAACCTTAGTTGTGATTTTTTGTTTTTACGCGGCGGCCGAGGCCGCCGCGTATATACTATTTTGCAAAAGGTCGATTTACATGTATCTACTTTGCCTGTGTTGCTTGCGTTGTAAAAATTAGTAGGTCCTAAAAATACATTGTTTGTGTG
This sequence comes from Trissonchulus sp. WLG1_4, assembly GCA_030248245.1. NCBI lineage: Eukaryota > Metazoa > Nematoda > Enoplea > Enoplida > Ironidae > Trissonchulus > Trissonchulus sp. WLG1_4. Next base: position 91,827 of record JASANF010001454.1, on the reverse strand, counting down.
TGCGTGTGTGTTCACTGAGTGTGTTAATATGGTTCTTAGCATTAGTGTTGCGAATACTGCTTATCACGCTCGCATGTCAGTCAGCAAGTGCTGAAAATTTTTGTACACAGTGGGCAGTAATGACGAAAACTGGCGCACCAATGCTTCCTAGATTATTTATCAACGCGTCAGTACCAGAACACTCAGATCCACAGGCCGTTGGCAAACCGTACTGTGGCACGAATATTGGCTATGCAGTTATGCATGTCCTTGTGCTATGCCAACAATGTCAACGGCTGAATTATTTTATCAACTTACTATTTGCACAAAACACTAACACGCGGTTTTAATTTGGTGTTTTCGACTCGGTTGTATTGAAATTGCTCGTGATAAACTGTTTTTATAACAAGGTTTGTAATAGGTTTTCAACTTGATTTTCATCTTGAAAAACTGTCAAGGTTCTAAAAGAGGTACAGCTTTACATGTTAAGACTGTTGGCTTAAAAACTTTTGGTGCCGCGTTTTATATTTGAAGAATATCCTCGGCATTTTACCTAAGCATGTCCTAACGAAATCTATCGGAAATTGGATAAACTTTACTCGCAAGACGTGCTTGTTTATTTTAAATTAGACATTCGGTGGACTGCACCAAATCGGATTAACTGACGACTAGCTTTAACCGATTTAGCTCAGGCTTAAATTCCTTAAATCGGTTTAAGTCCGCTGCACCAGTGAAGATTAGCGCAGTTGGCGCTTAAGTTTTAGTTGAAAACTGGAGTTTAGCTGCGATTTAGCTGAGATTTAACTAAATCAATTTAACTGGAGATTAGCTCCAGCTCAGATTTAAGTTAATCCGATTTGGTGCAGTCCACCGATTATGTAGTAACACATGAGACACATGTGTTATCACGTGTTACCTATCGCATTACGGTATGTTATGTATAGAAAATGAAAAGGTAGGTAAAGGTACTGTAGGAACAGACAATTAATGCATTAATCTCACAATTAATCTCAGTTGCAGTACCGACCAAAATTACTTGCTACAGAATCCGGAGTTAAAGCGAAGTCGGAGGCGCTTGATTCCGGAGTCAACGTATAAGTACGTACTCTGACTCCGGAATCATGTGGCTCCGAGTCCGTTTTTACTCCGGTGTCTGTGGCAAGTTTTGGGCCGTACTCTACTTTGCCCTGGAGCGACAATGGTGCGACGTCAAGTGCGACTACATCCGTGGAGGTGTGGCTGCTACTGAAGATGGTAACACAAGTACCCGACAGGAACCCTTGTTACCATCCTACAGTACCCAGCGGAATTATCTACCTATGACGCTGGAGTCAGCGTCACTGACTGCAGTTTGGAGTCAGTGATTGCAGTCATCTATTGACGTCACAGGTTCATAAAATTGGACTGGCAGATTGAATTTCATTAACTGACTCCGGAGTCGGCATCAGTGACTCCGGAGTCAGAGTCACCTGAGTCATTCCTAGCTAAAGTACGTACCTTTGCCAGAGAAAAGTCTTAGCTCAAGCTGCGGCGTATATTATGCAAATACAATTTTTGTTACCTACTACCTACCTATGTAGCAGACTAATCACCAATGACCTTTGTCTGTTATTCCTTTGACTTCGTTAATTAGTTTAATATAATTGTAACGGAACTTACTGTTAGGAAAAATCAATAATATTGTCCACTGGTCATTATGTAAATAATAAAAACTATAGCAGCATTGACACTCCGCTATAACGGTGCTATAGATATATAATTCCGAAACCATTAACACTAGGTTGAAAAAACTAACCTTTTTTATAAATTTTTTTAGCATTTTAACAAATAGACCACCAGAAAAACAAGGTAGCGAGCAGCCCAGTAACTTTATACCACCTAGTAGTGACATCATGTATGTAGTATTTTAGAAGTTGATTATGCGTGTGTAAATTTAAATAAACATTACATGTAAATTAACATATTGATTTGATGCTAGTAACTTCCTGTTTACTATAATATTGCTTGATTAAAAAAATCTATCAAATAGGTACATACATAGCTTATACACAGATAAATCATATTGTTTTTATATGGTCCCCCTGTAATATAAAGCGAGATAGTTTTTGCAACCAAGCGAAATTTCCGCTCAGCTGACAAACAACATTATTTCAAACATTTCATTAGTTTTTTACTCTAATGGACATTTTCAACAGTCTTAGTGCAGACCCAAGGCGAATTGTGGCAAAAACATTTGGTCAGTTAGTTAACAAAAATTGTATTTGCATAATATACACTGCAGCTTGAGCTAAGACTATTCGCTGGCAAACATACGTACTTTAGCTAGGAATGACTCAGGTGACTCTGACTCCGGAGTCACTGATGCCGACTCCGGAGTCAATTAATGAAATTCAATCTGCCAGTCCAGTTTTATGAACCTGTGACGTCAATAGATGACTGCAATCACTGACTCCAAACTGCAGTCAGTGACGCTGACTCCAGCGTCATAGGTAGATAATTCCGCTGGGTACTGTACTTCATTCATATTTAATTGTATTCATGAACGTGTTATCTCGTGGGGATGATAAAGAGTATGACATTAAACCCTTTGATGCGCACTGTGAACCACAAGCCCACCACGTGATGGATGTCCAACCTTGGGCTATAAAACGGCTAGCTTATTCTAGTTAACTGATCTTCGAATCCTTTTTTCAGGAATCGCAGATCTTTGTATTTAGTGGCCCTATTTTAGTCCTGTTGCCACACAACGAATCCTAGGCACATATATATGCTTGATTAAGCAATGTGAAAATTTGACTGTTTTCATTGCAAAAGTAGTAGATATTTTCTTTATGGCCTTTGATCGCAACCGGCAGTCAACTTTTTGTGCATCATAATACATACAGCGGATGTTGTAGTTTATTTCTAGCAGTCAACTATGACAGGCGCACGGTTGCTATGTTAATACTCTAGGGTGAGGTACGTAATGCCTGAGCGATGGCGCAAAATTTTCACAAACTTTAAACTTTGAGCGCTTATAACTCAAACACGGTGCGTCCTGGACCCTTAATTGATTGATTACGTTTGGTTTACCAGTAAACTCTCTATCAAATGGTGGATTTGCGAGCTCTCTACGACGCACGTAGCTCGAGCAATGGCCAAAAAACTGGAAGATGTCAAAGTCTAACTGCCTAGAGAAAGAACCTCTGGACGTCAAAGGGTTTATATACCTCTATACATCTTGCATAAGTATTTAGAACGAATTTTTACACTTTTTCTGCAAGTAACTAGTTCTATGATTTTCTTTGTCTTTTTTCTGTGACGTTAAAAACTATAATTATTTCATAACTATCACAAGATTGAGCTGTTTTGAGCAGTAAATGCTACGTGTGAAGTTTTCTGATACATACTAACAATGCCACTTAAAAAGTTCGCATAGACACTACTTTCAGATTTGTTTTAATAGCCTAATCATTGAAAAAATTGATGACCTCACGCAAAGATTATTTTTCTCGCACATCTGAACAAGAAAAATAACTAACATTTTTCTTATTAAAAAAGGCCCATCAGAACAAAAGTTGTTTATGGCGTGAAAAATGTTTCAAATTTGTTTGTACATTATTCTTCATTGAGAAGTTTTTCAACTGTGACCTTTCATTGTCGTGTAGACATTTAACTACAACTATCACTATTTTTACACTAATAATTGCATTCTTAATTTGTATGGTTTCGCAACACTGTTTTGATTCAGTGTAAAAGCCATAGTTCGATGTTTTTAATAATGGAAGATTTACAAATGGCACCTAATTCAGTCTTCTTTTCACACGCACTGTTAAGTTAAACTAATTTTGATAACAAAAAAACATTTTCAAAAATAAAGAAAAGAAGGGAAAAACTTCTTAGTTTTGAACTTTGTTTGAAAGGTTAACGGTGCGAATGTTGCTAATTAGTGTTTTCCATTTTCTAATGAACAATTTTCTTTCTTGTTTTGTTGTGCTTTTCCGGTGGGGTTCCCGGAGCTAAGAGTGATTTAACCAAACGATTGTGGATGAAAATTGAATTAAAAGTTTTCTTTACGTAAATAATTTGTGTTTTAAGTCTTAACGGTACGGGAACATCTGTTAAGAAAAGCCAAATTAGTAAAAAAGTACGGGAACTAGAGAGTTAAATTTAGCCTTTCTAATGGTGTCTCACTCTTGTAACAGAAGAGTAAAACACTGTCCTGCCTGTATTCTAATAGGCAGATGCGCTCGTCATTTTCAGTCTATATACTTGGTTATAAGTTTCGTTAAACAAGTATACGGCCACTTCAGACGAGAGCTGCTGTCCTGATCGGACAGTCGAGTGTGCATGTGTACCACCGAGCACTAAATCGGCCATTGCACTAGAGTTCGCAACCGGGTCGGGTCGGGTCGAGTCGTGTTGAGATTTTCCGACCCGCGGGTTAAGCGGGTCAGTTCGGGTCAAAAATCTTGGATGAAAATCGTAAATTTTTACGTTGAATTTGGCCGGTTTGACCATTTTCTCAGGCTAATGGACTCGGCTCAGGATGACTACTGGACTGAAGATTCACAGAACGTATCACCTACATATCACGAAAACCTAATAACAAAAAGTTCAAAAGAAATTTTGTGTTTAAGAGTTTTTATAGCAGCTTGACGAGAAATCGGGTTGGTTCGGGTCGGGTCGGGTCGGGTTGGAATCTATCTCGGGTCGGGTCGAAAAACTTCGACCCGTTGCGAACTCTACATTGCAGCGAATGCGGCCGTCTGAGCACAAGGACGTGATTTAGTGGAGCACGAAAACAGCTGGTCGCCCCTGATTGGCCGTATACTTGTTTAATGACACTTGAACAAGTAAGGCAGGAAATGACCAGCGCATAGAATACAGGCAAGCAGGAGAGTGTCTTACTTTTCTTCTACAAGAGCGACACACCTATGTACTCTTGGTAGCAGTACATACCTATATATGGCATGTTATTTGCGTACATTTGTTTTTGTAGAAAAATAGAGATCCAAATTGTTTGGTATGCAGCCAACTTTATCAAATTTATTAATTGTAAACATTCAGTTTTCGCATTCCGAATACGTAGACTATTTCCAGCTTTAAAAATTTGCACAGTAATTTTTGCAAAAATAGAAATATGCATGTCAAAATGCAGCCGCATTTGTCGAATTTCTTTACTATCGCTTTTGCGATTGGTCTTTTGTTACTTGCGACGGTGGCTGACCAATTTTCAATAAAGTTCATAACTGTAGTGAAATTTTCACAATACAAACTTGGCGTGCAAATGTGCTTAGAATCCATTTTTTTCTAATATCAGACATTCCATTTCTTATTTTGACGGTTTTGCCATCAATTTAGGCGTATATACTTTGACACTAAAAGTCATTTTAAACTTTGGTCTAATAGAACATTACTAGAACGACTAAAAGAGGTGACATCCTTTTTCAGAATTTGTAAAACGTGTTTTTAGTTAAAAAGTTAACTTTTAGGTAAGATTGATTCTATCTTTAAGCCATGTTTCCTTTGAGCAATTTGACTCAAATCTTACGTCGGCATTTAGCAAATAGCGGTGCGGTTAAAATGACGGAAGCATGCTCAATTTGGTAATATTTTCTTACAAATTTTTAATTTTACAAATTGAGGCATCAAATTATGTCTTGCACTGAAAAGAGAAATTTACCTTAAATGTAATAAATCCGTTTAAGTTGTCGGTAATCTTAAAAGTTGTTTCTTGAATTAAATTTTTACTGCTCAAATTGACATATGTCACCATTTTAAAGGCTAAATGAAAATCTTACACGTATTTTATTGCATCAAGTGGTTGACTGCAGATAAAATTTAGTACAGTTTTATGTAACTCCTAGTGTACACGGAAAATATACCTGTAATTTGAGGTAGTTTTCTCAAATGAAGCTAAAGGTATCTTGAAATCTATTCTGCTTAATTGTGCGAAAAATGCATTCAAATTTATTATTAAACTATTTTTGTTGCTCCGATTTTTGTCAAGTAAAATCGTAACATTTTCGCATAGAAAGGGATGTTGGAGATAGCTTTAACGTACAGTTGGTCTGATACACCATTGGATGTGTGGACAATCAAGCGGCTGAGCAAGGAGAATACTGTATTTTGTAACGCCCTAAAGCCTGTTTCACTCGATGAGGGAAACGCGTGGGGTGCCTTTCGTGAGGAATCTCCACGTTTTTCCTCATCGTTTGAAACAGACTAAGAGGAGCTGTTTGTAAGTTTGTTTAGATCAATTAAGGTGGTAGTTGCGTTTTCGAGGTTTTTGTGATTTCTATGTAAACTTTGCGCCACCAGTACTCAAGTTATAAGTGACGCCTGAGCATAAATTTTTGGGACAGCACTGTAAAGGTCAAAATCCCCAGGCATGTCTCTCACTTTTTCGAAATTTCACCTGTGGACATTTTTAGAGGGTTTTAATTACAAGAAAATATCTTAAATTTTCGATGCGTTTGCTTTTCAGCTATTTTCTCAGTAAATTGACTAGTTATTAAAAAAGTGGGGGACATGCCTGGGGATTTTAAACATGTCAAAAACCTTACCAACTTTTAGCCCCAACAGTTAATCGTATGATTCAGAGCTGTGGCGCAAACTTTTTGTAAAAAATTGTAACATTTTGGAAAGGACCTTTCTTTAGTCGCTTATACTGGAAACAAAATCACAGGTTAAATTTCAATACATGGCATACATTTAGGAATGATATTGTTCTACCTAATGCAAAAGACCGCTTGTGATTTGAATTTGTAAACGCTGAGCTATGGCCTTTCAAAAAAACACCTAAAAACGCAATTACCCCCTTAAGAAGCAGCAGCGTCAAGGTAATGGTTAAGTTAATTGAATCCAAGGGTTTAGGGATGGCATTTTATTCGTAATTTTTAAACCGTTTAGTGGGACTGAAAGATCGGTTAGGAAATAGACCCTAAGAAATAATGAAAGAAATTTAGTAGCTAAAGGTATACTAAAATAATATTCTAATAAGCTGATGTTGATGTTCGGTATATCTGTAAAGGCACCGGTATACATATATACGCTTCTATTTGGATTTTTTTGACCGTAAAACTTTTTTCCCATACATAATTTTGGGCCGGCCTAGATTTGTTCGGGGGCGCACTTTTATCCGGATAGTTTTTGTGCAGGGAGAGCCGTCTGAATCATATTGGACTTTTTTATCCGGATAATAGCATTTTTTAGATCAAACGCATTTTATATAAGCTTTAAAAAGGTCTACAATAATCCCCTTTTCGCCTACTTTGTATTCTAAACATATTAATAGTCCAATTTTTTGGATACATGCTTCCATTTTTGGATATTGATATTTCAGTTTTAAGAAACTGCTCTCGAAGTAGAATTTTTGTTGAACTTGAAAACTATTACACCTTTTTCGCGTGCGCGTGTCTGAGTGCACTTGGAGTTCAGAAAAGGGTTAAGTTGCTTTTTTCTGAATTCAATTTTTTTGTTGTTCACATAATACTAAGGCAATTTCGTATTTTCTTTTTCATTCTGTCACACTTTCACTCTTATTTTTTTTCGTCGACTTGAACAAATTTGGCCGACAAAATAGGCTTTGAATTTTTTGATAATTCTTATATGAAAAACTATCTTGTCGGTGCAATTTCACTGTCCGCTCTTTTTTTTAAAGTTCATTCAAATGTCAAGTTTTTTATATTGGAAAACTAGTACCGACTTTAGGCTGCTTATTATTACTAATTACTTAGTTATAATCTGAAGGAAATTATTAAGTTGTTTTCAAACTTTTTTACAAGAGTTTGTACAGTTTAATGACCACGTTTTATTATTTTTCCTTTTTCTGAGTTTTTCTTCTAATAAAAACTCATAATGTGTCACACTTTCATAGAACTTTAAACTTTTGATAAGAACTTTGTATGAAGGTTCGTCACTTTCTGGTCACCGGTAATGAAATGGAAAGTTTTTAACATGCACTGTCGATATGTGCAGTTTGCCAAAAGTTCTCAAGATGTATTCCTAGATACGCTTGAGTTAACTTTAAATTTTGAGTCTCAATTTGGAGGAGAATCCCTTTCAGTTATTCTTATTCGCACTTTTTCCTTTCACTCTACAATAGACTCCTATGGTTTGCTTTTGTGCAAGGGCCGTTGCAACTGTAAAGAAAATAACAAAAATTTTAAAAACTTTAATTGCATTTTTCTGTTAGAAACTCAGTTCGCAAAAATTAGGTAAAATTCCGATTCCAAACTGCCGTTTATAGCTGTGCTTATATAAACTTCTATCGTTGACACTTTTTTACTACCAGATTTTATTATTTGCAATAACACCCCATGCTAAGTTTATTATCAAAAGATGAAATTTTTCAATACAACTTTTTGCACAATTCTGACTCTCTGTGTGAAGCTAGTTGACTACTTTTGAGAATAGGTTTGAGCTAGTTTTGAAACCAAGCATTATCGAACACGTATCAAAATACTTTTTTGATAAAAACTAACTTATTATTATGTAGGACAAAGTTTGCCGCTTTTGGTAATAAAGTTTTTTTTCAAAGAACCAACTTTCACATAATTTATTTGTTATATATTCCGGGTGGCATAACTTTCACAGAAACTATGAAAGAGTTAATTTTGATCTACATATAGTAGAGCAAAAATATGCCAGATATTTTTCCGATAAAGTTTGTTTGAAGTTTGTTGGAACTGTCGAGAAAGTTTGTATGTCGACACGCATAAGACAAACGAGGGGTGAAGTTAACCAATTAACCCCGCTTATACTTGTCCCTAGACGCAGGGACGTGACCATGGATCAAAGTTAGTCAGCTGTTGTAGAGAATTGACAGAATGCCTCCCTTCCGATGAATTTTTGTGTAAAAGCTGGACTTATACCTTAACTTGATTCCTGTTCAAAAACTATGTACATAATATTTGGCGGGCAGTTTTCCTAAATTGTGGACAAAACTACAGGGACAAGGACAAGGACGAGTATGAACGCTGCTTAGTAAAGGTTTATGTTAGTGACTCACATCGGACTTCATCTGATGGCCACTTCTGATAATTGCTAAGTTGTAGCGGCACTTGCAAAAGCTTGTGCTTTCTTCTATTATTTTTGGATGTACTAAAAGTATAGTTTATGTCGCCAAGTGTTTTTTGGAAATACGGGTCGCAGGTTGTTTTCAGCGACAAAGCCGGTGAATGAAATTACTTAAATAAATGAAATATAAAATAAATAAATAAGAAACAATAACTTCAGTAAACAATGTTACAAAGATGAAATATATGGACTAACTTGTTGAAGTCAGCATTGATAAGTCATACCAAACTGACCGGAAACTGCCAAAATTGAAATGTACCACGACCACCCCTCACCCCAGCCAAGCATGTCGGCCGATTGCATTCAACATCTAGACATCAACAAGCAGCAGTTTCATGCAAACTTTAGTAATTTTCAGCTGTTAACAGTCAGTACTTACACTAAGTTTGTCCCTGCCGCGTAAAATTGTCGAATACTTGATAGTATTTTTCAAAAATGTTTCGAAATCTCAATCCCAGAGCCACACATAGACAACTACAGTACATTACGTTAATTATATATCAGGGTTGGCGCGATAGCGCCCAACCCTAGAATAGGAAAATTTAGCACTATTGCGGATTTTGAGAATTTAAACTTTTTGTAGCTCAAAATATAGGAAAGCTTTTTACACGAAATTTTGTGTGTGTACACCCCTTGGCAATACCTAAGTGCTGGCAAAATTTCAGCCGGATCGGTCAAGTATTTTCTGAGATACTCCCGGGGACCCCCCAAAATTCACGGACTTTCGCTCTTTTTTTTCCCCAGAACTTTTCTCGCCGGTAGTTCATCCGAGCGGCACCTTTTTTGGTTTTTCACATTTCGTATAGCCTGCAATAGACACGGAAAAAATGGTTTTGCTCGGGTGTTTCCGTGAGAGGCTGTGCTGGGAGGGGGGAAACCCCTTTTTTGGGGTCCAAAAAATGACTAAGTACGAAAAAGTTTAGCACACTTTTTAAGAATTTGCGCAAAACGACCAGTCATGATCTTTTGCATGTGAGGTGGTACAGTAGTGGAATAGAAACTAACATGGGCTTTTTTTGAATTTCGGCATATAAGCCCCAGGGCGTGCCCATACCCCCCGCCACGTGTATTACGGGGGTAGGGTCGCTACGGGCAGTGGAGCTATCATGGTTATAGCTGGAGGCCTATCGTTTTGTATACGAATATGAACCCATATGCTGTGCATTCACTGGTATTATCAATTTCTTCCTCAGATGTTGAATAGTCCCCTAGACGGTACCCCCCGGTTGGCTGTGTGTCATGAATGCGCGTACGTAACTTCACTGTAGAATAATTAGGTTTGCTGTTTGTTTTTCATGATAGTTTCAGTTTTTTCGTGTAATATGGATTATGAACTTGCGAACATATCATATTAATACCCATTGCCCCACCGATTGCCCCCCCAGGGCATTCCCAAAGGGGACTCGGGACCCTTTTGCACTTTTGGGGTCAAAAATTTTTTATGTTTATTCTCAAAAACTTGTTTCTAGGGGTAATTTGGTGTCCTGAACACGAATCTAGGATTTATTTTTGTCTCTAACCACTCTGGACCCCCATAGCACCCCCCAGGGTGCCCCTAGGGGGTCAAAATGGGTCAATTTTTTTGAATTTGAAATTTTTATGTCCATTGGGGTAATTTGACCCCCTGAACACGAATCCGAGGTTCATTCTTGTCTGTGACTCTCGTAAATTCTCCTACGACCCCCTCCTAGGGTACCCCCCCCCACAACGGGTCCAAGGGGTCAAGTTTTCAAAATTCGGTTTTTGATGTTCATAGGTGTCATTTGACTCCCTAAACACGAATTTGAAGACTGTTTTTGTCTATGACTCTTGTTGACGCCCCTGCGACCCCACCCCTTCCCTCAGGGTACCCCTCCCCGACAGGGGTCCAAGGGTAAAACTTCAAAATTTGAATTTTGATGTCCATCGAGAGAATTTGAGCCCCTGATTACGAACCCATGATTTGTTTTTGTTTAGAACCTCCCTGGATTCCAACACCCCCAAACGGGGTCCAAGGGGTCGAATTTTACATAGGTATATAATATGCATATACATGTACACATGTACAGTTACGTACATACTACATTGGTCCGCTTCAGGAGTGAAGCCGTCATAGCTATATGTAGTGATAGCTATGCTCTGTGCTTCGTTTCCACTACAGCGGAAAAAGAGAGAGGACTAGTAAGGAAAAATGCCCTTGTCGGGCGGCTCCTTGGGTAGAATAGGTTACTGTCTGTCTAAAGCGGAAAAATACTTAGGCTGAGCTTGTGAAAGCATTGGTACAAGACTTTATTAACGACAATATGCAATTCGTGTGAGCTCGTTAAAGTAGGTGGACTAGGTATACCTGTTAAGAATAGGAATATGATCTTCGTAGGGCAGACACTGTTTTCCGCACCCTATTCGCGCGAACTTACAGCCCGTTCTGGGTTTGTTTCAACTGTATTTTCTTATTATTAGTGTTGTAATTGCTTGATAAAAAGTTCTGTGAGATAACTGCAGACCTTAGATGTGTGTAGCTAAAGCAGGAACAAATCCATAATCTGAGAGTCCATAATCTAAAAGCAAGAGCTTAACTCGTACAAGAAACTGCTACCTAAGTTGACCCATTTATGGCATGCATAATTCATTGGTGCGAGGTAGGGTTTTCAGCGTCCTTGTTAGCCGAGAACTTTAGCAATCCCTGACCGATTGTTTGCACAACCCCGAATCATTTCAGCCGTTCAGCCAACAGTCGACATTTCAGCTAAAATTATTATGAGTGCCCGCTCTAACGTTTTTGCCATTTGCCAATGTTGAGTTAGTGTAAAAAAGTGTAAAAGTAAAAGTTAGTGTAAAAAAACCGCTATGTTACATGAGCACATGATATAATTTAGCTGAAGGTCGCGCGAATAGGGTGCGGAAAACAGTGTCTGTCCTACGAAGATCATATTCCTATTCTTAACAGGTAGTCCACCTACTTTAACGAGCTCACACGAATTGCATATTGTCGTTAATAAAGTCTTGTACCAATGCTTTCACAAGCTCAGCCTAAGTATTTTTCCGCTTTAGACAGACAGTAACCTATTCTACCCAAGGAGCCGCCCGACAAGGGCATTTTTCCTTACTAGTATAGGTTTTGAATTACAAGATGATGTCAAAAATGAAATTTTGCGACGTGGATATGCATCATTGGCAATCATTGACAGCGATCATTCGATTTTTTAGTATTACTTCATTCATTAGTTAATAATTCATTTCATTAGCAATAATTATTTCACAAAACTATTTAATTCATTGTTGATTTTATGCCAGACGTCATGTCGCCGCTTCCTTGGCTGAAATTTAAGCCAGAAATTTATGTTTTGGATTAGATACTGGAAATGTTTTGTTAAAAAAATGACAACACCACAACACCACATTGAAATTATGGCCAAGGGGGCAACATAAGCTTAAAACTTCAGAATCCTACCTCATTTATTACTAAACATGACAATTGCATTAACAGCAGTATATACATAACTTGTAGAATAATAAAATTGAAATTAATAAAATTGTACTACGGTTTTTATCCAAATGTAAGCAACTTTTAAAAATAAGCCCCCGACAAACAAAAACTTAAACACGCAAATCATGCAAACTGCTTCGTGGTCAGCTTATGCCAAAAAGCAGTATAAAGACCTGCCGCCGCTCAGGCGGCGGCAGGAAAAAGCCGTCGCACGCGAAACCATGTTCATACTTTCATTTTGCAACGACTTGAAGTAGCCATGTATAGCAGCCTAATCAAAAACTTGTATTAGCGCTATTTGTAATCATATTCTAAAGGTTTAATTTTTAAACCGCAATATAGTCTCAATCTGTTGAAAGTTTAAACTGGCTTATTGTACTGTAGTTAATTGTAACTGCAAGTTTCAGATGCCGTAATGCTAATTGCATCAGTGGATTTTTTTGTCATATGGGTTTTACTGCCCTGTCTGATTTCCGCCATCCCAGTCGATAACGGTCTGATCGGGGCGCCAGAAATAGAATGTGGCACAGACGCTATTTATGTGCTCTTTAATACGCAAAACTTTTTTGAAGGCCATGTTTATGTGAAGGGATTTTATGACTCTGGTGGGTCGTGTCGCACTGACGCTACTAATTCCTACGAAGCTGGCATTCAGGTGTTGTTCAATACTTGCGGGATGCGCAGAGAACGGTAAGGCCCCGTTCCCGCGAGATAAATGTGCAATAACAATGACGATGTAGTCTGTTAAATTTGGTATAGTTAGCTCTGTACAGTACCAACCAAAATTACTTGCTACAGACTCCGGAGTCAGAGTCTCGTGGTCGTGATTTCGATTCCGAATGGATAAATGTGTTTGACCTAATTATTTGCACACGGTCTAGAATTGCCCTCAACTATCGTCATGCAAAAAATGCCATATTTGGCCTTCCAGTTTTTCTGAAATCGCTTAGGGACAAAACGACAGGGACAAGGACGAGTATGAACGGGGCTTAACAAAATAATTATGTGCTTTCGGGTAAAGAAATGTAATTTTAGTCTCCAAAACTGCAGGTTGTCACACAGAATGGCGCAGGTTGTAGTTTTAACTGTTTACAGAGCGATTTCTCCGGTGGGACTTTACATGAGCGTCACCTTAATCATTATGTTTCACCCCCAATTTCTCACCAAAGTCGACCGTGCCTTTGAAGTCAGGTGTTTTTATATGGAAGCGGAAAAAACACTGACGGCTGATTTGGAAGTCTCAATGCTGACGACTCAAGTTGCTGAGCAGAATATCGACATGCCGATTTGTCGATACGAAGTGCTGAAAAATGGACCCAGTGGAGAGAAAGTCCGGTACAGTTTTAAATGTTGAAAATGAGAATTGAAACCGGGAAGTTTTGGTGTAGTGGTTAGTATTCTCGACGTCGATTCGAGCGGCCCTGTTTCGATTCCCAGCGCATCCGTTTCTTTATTTCTTTCTAAATTCTCCAGTACAGTCAACTACAAAGTTGTAAAAGGGTATGTCATCGACGTTAAAAGTTAAAGCTAAGTTATGTAAGCGAAGTAAACAATGAAAATTAAGCAAGCACATAAGAACTATAGCAATTTATTGTTATAGTTCTTATTGTTATAGTTAGAACTCTATTGTTGTTTATTTTTAAACATTACATTTGTTCGATTTCCATGAAAGCTCAATTTCTAGCAACCTTCTAGACTTACCGAAATAACAACCCCAATTTGGCAATAGTGTTAATACTTTTAATTGGAAATTCCATGACTATGATTGGTTTTGTAAGTTTTTTGTGCAACGTTTTTTTGATAACCAACTGTGAAGTGAAGTGGCTTCATTCATAATTGCATTGGGAGTTTTCTCAATTTCTCTTAACAAGAGTAAATAATAGCGCTTCACATAGGACACTATTGTTCCCAGGAGTACAGTACAGACCAAAATTACCTGTTACACACTTCGAAGTCAACGGAGTCGGAATGGCTTGATTCCGTAGTCGGAGGTAGTGTATAGTCAGTTTGACTCCAGAATCAAGTGACTCTGACTCCGGAGTCTGTAGCGAGTAATTTTGGTCACTACCCAATGTAATTATTTTACCACAGCTATGCAGTAGTGGGCGAATCAGTGTACCACAAATGGACCTGCGACTCAGACACTGTGGACGTGTTCTGTATGCGAGTGCACTCTTGCTACGTCGATGACGGCCTTGGCTCACGAGCACAATTGCTGGACGCCAATGGCTGTGCTCTTGATAGATACCTGCTGCAAAACCTAGAATATCTCACTGATCTGATGGCTGGACAGGAATCTCATGTTTTCAAGTGGGTTAAGGCCTGATCACACGAGGGCGCATTTTGCTCCATGTCGTACGTCATGTCGCTATGGAATGCGTCAGCTAATGTGCCATTTTGTGTGAATTGGCCTTTATCCCGGCGATTGTCATTTGTCCGTAAAGATACCGAACACCTTTTCCTTTTGTCAATAGTGCTTGGAGCTTAAGAAGCTTTTGACCTGGCATAGATTTGTATCTAACTGTGTGCAAGGGATGTGGTGCCCTAAAGTACACAACAAAAATAGATGTAGGTACATAGAGTATTGTTGAATTTATGTATACGACTAGCATAAATACTTGACGCTCAAAACTATATATTGAAAAGCAGTGTTTCAGGAAACAGTTTTGATTTTTTTATAGTTTTTCACAGTTTACAGTTTTTACAGTTTTTTATTCTTTACGAAATCGAAGTATTTGTAATTGTAATTGAAGTAATCCTTATTCGTAAGGTCGTTTCATCCATTTTTTTACATGTGTGTTAATGTTGTGTTAATCCAGATACGCCGATAAGCCATCTCTCTATTTCCAATGCCAAATTTCGCTGTACCTCAAGGAGAGTCCCCAGTGCGAGCGGCCCGTGTGCTACGACCCAGCCGCAGTAGCCGCAGCGTCGCTTGCTGCGTCAGCGTCGCGTCAACGGCGTAACGTCAGCCTAGTATCATTTACGCCGTCTGACGGAAAGGAGTTCGTCATGGACGTAGCGACGGAATCATTGAATGTCTTGGATTTGGAACAAGGCCTGGTTCAGAGTGGAGACGGTCCCCTGGGGGAACAATTGTTTTCGGGGGCCGGTCACGTGTGTATGTCCAGGACAGTGCTTTATTCCACTGCTACTGCTATCATAGTCATTCTATTGTCCCTGGCCCTGATGGCAGTGTACTGTTGGCGGAAAACAAGAAAATCCTTGAGTAGTCGGCTTTAATTTTTGCCATCTAGCCTTGTTCATACTTGTTCTTATTTTTTGTTGTTTTGTCCTAAAGCAATTTAAAAAAAAGTCTTGCCAATTGTTAAGGTCAAGCTTAGTTTTTATCAAAAAAACAGCCTTCACCGTTTGTATTATCCGTTTACAGTAACTGTTTGGAATTTGTTCTTGTTCCCAGCACAAGCATGAACAGATCTTTAGGGTCAATTCATTGTTCATACTTCCAGCCGTACGTCCGTTCAGTCGACACATAAACAACTCCAGTGTCCAGTCTTTCATGATTAGGTCGCGTAACGCGTGATTTTGATACCTTTTTCGTGCCGAAATAACAATACGGTCGTTTAGACATGAATGGATTAGTTTATGAATCGAGAGTCTTTAAGCTGCGTCTAGAATTTCAAACAATCTTTCGTGATATGTACTTAGCTTTTTTGTTTTTTTTTTTCAAATTGAGTCAAGTTTTAGAAACGATTTGTGTTAATACCAGGGATTGCTTACATGCAGTTTGTTTTAGTCGCTTCTTTACTTAGCTTGGTATTTTTATTTCAACTGCTGTTGGGATTTTTTACTTGTGTTAAGCTGGGTTTTTACTTGTATTGAACGTAACAAACAACATTTCGCTCATATAAAAGTGATACTGCGTATACAATTGATTGAATATTCGGTTTCATTTATTTTCATTCCTTCAAAATTTACAAGCAATGCCTCCAGTCGACATGGTAAATATGAAGCTAATTTGAATTTGTTTATCGTAGTAACTGTATTTACTAAAGGCTAGGACTTCGCGAAAATTTTTTCATGTAAATGCGAGTACAGTATGACATTCTTCGAGTCATGTTTTTATATATAGGTACTAACTTTTAAACCTACCTAATCGAAAGTTGAACACCTGTGAATCTCAGAATGTACTACATATGTTTGACTACTTGTGTTCGTTATTTAAACGTGAAAACGTTGTGTGATAATGGTTATATTTTTAAAAGCCTGCATTTTAGCTTAACTGACATGTTTTTTGTATTTAAAACTTTAGTATCAAATTGATATGCTCCCATTTCAAATTCTTTCAGTATTCTTTTTTCAGCATTAAGATGTTGATATTTCGGCTTTGATTTAATTTTTCCTATAGTTTCATTTTCCTATTGTAACTGCAATAACTACTGCTCTATTTCTGTGCTGTGTCGCCAACAACTGCCTTGTACAATAAATTCATTGTTATGTTTGTTTTTTTCTTCTCTTGTATTTCTTGTACCCACTGAGAAAATACCAAATGATAATAAGATCAACAATCAAATTGCATTTTTTTCTTGTCCAGATAGTCTTGGCTAGTGTAAACATAAAACACAAGTATTTATACAGATTTAGAAGATTATCTTAAAATGATATTACCTAACTAACTACCCCAATACCCAATATGTGTTACTTACTAGCTAAGTTTTTTACCAACTGTTTCTATACCACAGATTAACCCATATTGTGTTTTTTAGTTATTATGGAACTTCTAGCTACATAGGTCTTTGTTTATGCTCTATGAT
The DNA here is from genome assembly GCA_030248245.1 of Trissonchulus sp. WLG1_4. NCBI lineage: Eukaryota > Metazoa > Nematoda > Enoplea > Enoplida > Ironidae > Trissonchulus > Trissonchulus sp. WLG1_4. The sequence continues at coordinate 74,544 of JASANF010001454.1, read as the reverse complement.
TTTATATACATACACTGCAACTTCTTGCAGATGCGTGACAGTCGCAGTATATACCAAACAATTTGAATACGACTTGCTACAGCTAGTACTTGTGCTGTAATCATTCATGATGACGACGCTGTTGATTTGTTATTAATACTCTAAATTTACTGTACAACTGTTACAAGAATTGCACGAACAATCAATCATTCATTAGACACTTTTCGACACAGTAGTAGCGTCTATAAGTTCTACCATGAGCACATAATAGGGAGGAGTGTCACAGTCTTTCCTATTATGTACTCTTGGTTTCACATAGAGGTGTTGTAAATGAGAATTAGGGCCTTTGAGACTCGGGGGCTGTGGTGTAGTGGTTAGCATTCTTGTCTTCGAAGCAAGTGGCGCGGGTTCGATTCCCGGCGCCTCCATATCTTTCATTCTTTTGAAATTGGGTCCTCCTCTTTCTTTCAACAGTGGTACGTCTATAAATTTTAAAGCAAGACTTCGCTGTTAGTGGTGTCCTGTGACTGTAATCGGACGATGTCGTTATTTTTGTCTTTCTCGCTGGTTTCTGAGATTTTGTGCTGAAGGTTCAAGTGATCGTTGGTAGCAGACTTTTCTGGACTCCGTATATAAGCTAGAACAACTACAATGTTATAAATATAATGTTATCTGTGATACACAGTTTTCAGGTTACGATGTACCTAATCAATAAAAAATGATTCTTTTATCAATTCAATTATAGCAATAGATATATTCAAATTCATATTCAAATTATCATTCAATTAGCGATAATATTATTAAATAGCAGTTCCGTGAGTTTAGCATAGCATGAATGTATAATTAGCCTGTTTGTTCAGAATGAGAATTAAGTATGTATGTTTTTGCCAGGCTGACTGGTGGTTAATGGAGCAGCACTAAACTTTTATCTATGGGATATTTTTAATATATTTTTTAAATCGCATTTTTGCTTGCATTAATTCTAAAATGTTTTAAAACAAAAATCAATGAAAACGTACTTTCTTGATTTATCAAGGCGCTCGGATTGAAAATATTGTTATTATCGTTGGCTTGGTTACTTCCAGCTCTTGACTGGACTTTATTTGGCGTACTGTAATGGTTAGAATCTGAGTTCACTGGCAACATTAACGAAACCCGTTTTAGAATGTTTCGTTTGTACAACCGGCAGAAAAGGTTGCGAAATTGCTTACTGGTAGAACAGTAAAGAACAAAAGTTGTGAGACTTTGTATCAGTGAAAGCAGGTCGGCTAGATCGCCGACGTTACGGTAAAAATGGTACAAACTAAACGGCGATACTGCAGTAAAAATGGATAAAACCGCATTCGGAAATTCAGTCAGTATTGTTATAATCAAAATTGCCACAAGAAGACCTGTCGTTGGTTTTTTCTCAATGAGTGTTCGCTGCAACAGTCGCAAAGGCGAATTACGACACCTTTGTTGAAGGCAAAACAGTAGGACTATAATACAGATAATCAACAGATGCATTGGAAGCAGTTTTAGCAAAATACCATGAATCCAAAAGGCTATGCGTTGTAGCATGCGATTATGCAAATGAGACAGTTTTGAGGGTCCCACTTCGTAGACAAACCCCGGTGCACAATTCGATGTGCTTCGATTCAAACTATAAAGCGTAGCTATATGGCTGGTCAGGTAAATGGGAGTGGCGCTTGCCAAAATGGCAGCGAAAACCGAAAACACTATTAATAAGGCTGCCCCAATGTTGTCATGATGGTGTCTGCGCGCAATGGGTTTGCTCAGAATCCAAACGCGAAACGCCGCAATCATAACCGCAAGCCACAGCGAAGTGGCGCGTGCGGTTACGCTAAAGTTAGCGTGAAGTAATTCGAAAACCGCCCAGAAGTAGGTGTGACGCTCTGGTAAACAGTCATATTTGGCGATTCGGAAATGGTACATATAGATCAGATATACCAGCATTAAACCCAAGTCCAGAACGGCAATGGCTAAACAAAGAAGTGTGGGCCTTGTAAAAAGTTAAAGTTTGTATGTAACTAAGGCAAACGGTAGCTGTATGTGATAAAATTTCTTATGTTTTTATTAGGTTTTAACTTTTTTGCTGCTTAACGCTCTCATTCCTTACAAGAGAACTGTTAAAATCAATTACGATATTATGCTCCTATCCGCGTAGTACGGGTTTGATTGTCTAACTGGCTAACTGGGCAAAAATTATAACGAAAAAGTAATTCATTAACGCGTGGTGCACGAAATTTTAAAACTTAAACCTGATGATCACCTATGCTTTTATCAAAAACTAATCAAACAAGAACATTTCAGTGCAGTTCAGCGTTCAGGGCTATAACGTGTCAAAAACACCGTATTACGTGTAATATCATCTAAGCTGAGTAATACTTATTAACGTTTCCAAACAATTTCCGATAATAATTAGTAATAAACATTGATATAAAATTACCTATTAGCATCGTATTGACGACAGTTCTCATCGATCGATGACTGAGCACGAAAATATTTGCCAGATTGGCAAAAATGCCGACGATGCAAATTCCACTGGCCACCCATCCGTGAACCGTCTCGTATGAATTATAGAACTCGTCTAAGCCGCTTTGATTGCTCATTTGTTCAAGTTAAATTAATAATCTAAAAGTAATAAAACAGAATATGAGAATAGAACTATGCTTAACGGTTGAAGTCCCGTAGCCAAGAGAAAAATGATACAAAAGCTACACCGGAATGATTCTAATTTGTTTCGGGAATCTAATAACAGAAACTTTTTCAGCGGCTTTGTTGCGAAAAACTATATCATTTTTCAGGGTGAAAAATTTTCGTTTATGTGCAAGACAAAAACAAAGACAAACTTTAAAGAGAGTAGATCACACTCACAATTTTTTTGAAAAGTACAAAGTAAAAACTTTCGTAAAAGTGCAAAACAGTTACAAAAACTACAGATATTTTAAGCTGGTACAATTCATATTTATTTTCGGGTTATAATAAGGTCATGTCGTGTTTAATGAAACATGTTACCAGATTAGAAATTAGTTACCAGATTGGAACATGCTCATTTACATGTGAATAAATTTAAACTAGTGTGGTACATTGAAAAATAAGCATGGGGTTTGTGGTGTAGTAAGCATTCCCGACATTGATACAAATATTATTGGGTCGACACGCGTGAGACTTTGTTTTCTAAATTTACTGTACGTTTAGTAATTATATAAAATAATCTGGCATTGTGATTTGGAGTTTCGGACTGCGTAGCAATTTTTTATTTGCCTAAAACTGCCGGCAAAAACGACCGAAAATTTCGTGGGATTCGTTTTGTTGCTCAGAAACGCAGCTAGAAATTATACTTTGGTTGCTTTAAGAGTGCTTTGTAAACCTACATTTCCATGACATAGTGCGTTGTTTTTGTAACATCGTTAAGCGTCTGCAGTTTCTGTGTATTGTGTAAAACCATGTGAGATAGTGAGCACTATGAAACTGTGAACAAAATTTGAGACTACTTGTGAAGGTGAACATGTGTGAGATTATGTGAACAATCTGAGGCAAAAAATATCAAGCCTGATCACTAGGCTTTTTTCGAAAATGCAAGTAAAGTTTGCCAGATCTGCCAGTTGCAAAAACAGGTACGCATGTTTGCACAGCAGATATGTAATACGACGCAGACTATCATTTAACACAGCAGCAGAACAGACACATTTGGCGCACACACTTACACTTACACCCGCTCAATAACATCAGTCAAAACATACACAAACACACACACACACACATTTCTCCAAACTACACGTTACCATTGTTCACACCTCATTTTAAGGAAGCCTGTTGCGCTGTGGCGCAGCAGGAATAGTAAAATGAAGTAAGATTGGACCCCTAGAGTACTTAAAGAGATTTACAATACCTAACTCATCATCAGCTCAGTAACTCAACGGTAAAGCGCTGCTGTGCAGATGCAGGGATGGGTGGTTCGAATCTGCCCTGGGTCATTCTTATGATGATGATTCAGTAATCTAGCAGCTAAATTGAATTTATCAATTGTGTGCCGAACAGGCACATAGTTTCTATTTAGTCTAGAACTCTCATTAGTCTTATAGTCTGTAAAGTGTAAATTAGGCATAAAAAAGTGACACTTGACACAATATTACTTCATAAAATGATTAGGATAAACTGTAAGTTGTACAAAAATAACGGTTTAGAGCAACTCTAATGATAAAGAATAGTAATTTTTTATAAAAGCTAGTAGAAAGTCCAAATTACTCATTCTTACGTGTTCTTTATTTTTGCAATAGGAAAATTTTGCTTAGCATAGACAAAAGTATGCATATATATTCAGTAGAATGAGATAGAATCTAATTACAGGATATCTCGTGGTGAGATTTTTGAGGTTATGTTTATGATGCAGTTATTAATTAATTGGCGTTGAGTAAAATAGCGGAACACAACTTTTTATCATCATCGAATCTAAACTAATTAACGATTGTACATGGATTGGTTCTGGTTAGTCATTAATGAATTAGGCACGAGCCACTACCGTAGTCTTTGCTGTCTGTCCATGTTATGTATCGCTTTAGTTCGAGGTGTCTATCTAATCCCTGATTTTGACAAGTCTAAGAGCCAATTCCTAAAATGGATTAAACTGATTAGATTAAAATTTGTTTTGTTAATAACTCCTGACATCGACTATGAATTATTATAAATTTGCAACAGCATACGTAATGTAACAGTTCACGCGTGTGCACAAACTTTTGTACGTTTATCTCACCATTGAGGTTAGTTATTAGGCAAATAAATTTTAATCCAGTCCGTTTAATCCATTTTAGGAATTGGCCCTATCTTACGTCGAGGTAGCGTATGGAAACAGTTTCAGCAGTTAGTCTAGTAAATCTAACCCAGTTAATGTAAAAAAAATAAATTTGAAATTTTGAAAAAAATAATAATAAAAAACAAAAACTCTAAAAAAAAAAAAAAAAGAAATCGGAAAAAAAAACAAAAAAACTACCCTTAATGTATATTACATATAACAAAGCCCAGGCCCTGCCACTTCAATTAAGGGGGTAGTGTCGCGAAAGCAGTCGATTTTGCGGTTCTATAAAACTTTTTCAGTGAAAGATAGGTCATTATTCTTTATATATTCTAAAAATATGTTTCAAGGCAAATAATTTTGTTAAGTTTCAGCAAAATTGATGCAGCATACAGTTAGCAGTGAAGTCGCAAAGTCGGAAAAATGACGTTTTGAAAACCTATTCACATTCGATAATTTCGTCACAATTACAAAACTTTTTGTTTAGATTGTTTTCACAGACTAAAAGCACATATGCTCTAGTTTATGCACACAAAATTTAGTGCAAATTGCTTGAGTGGTTGCGGAGTAATACCTATTTGAACTGTGAAACTGTGCGTAAACTGTGAAGTACTCACAGCAATAATGATAAATTGTAAAAAATCTAGAAGCTTATTTTGAAATCTAAAGAAAAACGAACCTTTATTTTTCATTTTTCTTATTTGTGACAAAAAATTGTGCGTCAAAACGTTACATGTACTTCACAAGCTGGCCAATCTGATATCTGGCTTGATTTTTTGAACTTTTATGCCTCTATTGTGTGATGTTCGGCTTACAAATGGTGATTAGTTCAAAATATTGGTAGATATTGGTAGTCTCGTGTCTGGTAGTATTTATTTGACATCATATAGCATTTTACTTGTATCTCAGTGAACGTACAATTTCAAGGCAAAAAGCTCTCTTTTTGCAACCTATGAGCAAAACTGCTTTGGCGACACTACCACCTTAAACCGAACGTATTGACGCTGCCATGAATATTTGATAGCACAATACTGCATAACTTAATTCCCACGTAAAAAAGAACTTGAAAAATTCATTAAAAACTGCACCCGACAGGCAGGCATTGAAAGAAGATTAATGCTAGCTCTCAGTCATACTAGTTTTGTTATGAATGATGGATGATATAGAATCTCAATTGCAAACTTTGTAGATCTTAAAACAGCTATAAGCATGGAAATATGTTCAGCCACAACCAGTTGGTCATGTGCGCTCAAACAAAACTACAAACTCAATTCATTTTAAATAATATCTTCTACAACACTTTTTATCTCAATAAGGTTTTGCCTAGGGCCTTTTTATAAATTATATTGATTAGATTAACTAGATTAAATTCAATAACTCAACATAACATGGACGAAAGTTTAGAACGACTAGACCACATCATCGGCGTGTACTTGCGAAGTTTTATGAATAAGTTAATTCTATGCGGAGTAGTGAAGTTAATCTAAAGGCTGATCAAAAAATGCTGGACCCTGAGGCGAAATGCAAGCATCGAGATATAAAGTGAGTAGTCACAAAAATTACACCACCTGTTTTGTCTCAGGGTTCACCATTTTCTGGTCAGACTTTAGTTAATCTAATCCAGTTAAGAATAATTTATGAAAAGGTTGTTAGTGTTTCAGAAAGATCCGATAAGATCCGTTTTGAGACCTTATTTTCGATCCCACAAGCGTTGTACAGTCGTGAGTGTCAATTCAAGCGTGTTATCTCAAAGGGAATATTTTTGTTTTTAGAAGGTACCATGTCTGCATATTGCCAAATACCAAGAGAACTAATTAGTTTACCTAGTTCAATTCAGTCAGACCGGCAATTGCAAAATTTTAACTAAGACAGATTTTGTAGGTACTCAAGTTTTTGTTTTACTGAATTCTAATTTCTTTCTCAGAACTAATATGGGAAGGTTTGCAGTTGTGGTGTGGGGGGTGTTGTGGGGTGGGGGGGGGTTGTTTTGTTTTGGGTGTTTATTTTTTTGTTGTGGGTGTGTGGTGATGGGGATGGGGGGGGATTTTTTTTGGTGGGGGGGTGTTTTTTTTTTTTTTTTTGGTTTTTTTTTTTTTTGTTGTTTTTTTTTTTTTTTTTTTTTTTGTTTTTTTTTTATTTTTTTTTTTTTTTTTATTTATTTTTTTATTTTTTTTTTTTTTTTTTTTTTTTTTTTTTTTTTTTTTTTTTTTATTTTTCTTGTGTCTGGGGGTTGTGAGGAGTGGGGGGAATTCCTGTGGGGGGGGGGGTGGCCGTTTCGCTGCGCCAAGCGTTGGGCCAATTCAGAGTTGGGCCACTTCAGACTACGCCTTGCAGTTAGTCTCCTTAGTATGAATAGACTGTTTGGTCTTACAGTAACAAAGATTTGCCAAAGTTTATTTCCTCCGACAGGGGTCATTACACTTTGTCACAGGCAAGTCGGGCAAGTTTTGACTGGGGTCTACCCTTCAGTTATAATTGTTCAAACTGATAATTAAGTTTGGAATTAAGTTATAATTGTTCAACTGTGCAGACTTGTATTGAAACGTACGACTATTATGTCACTATATGGGTTGGGAAGTGTCAGAATTTGTAAAAAGCTAAGCAAATATAAATGGTAGGTATATGTCATACCAATCGAAATTAATGCACGCACAATTTAATATTTTAGCTTATTACTAATTTACCTAGGCTTAACAATTGTGATGCTGGATGTAAAGCACTAAGCATAAGTCTTGTTGCATTGAACCGTAATCTGAAACTTTAAGAAGTTTATAAAAAAATCGGGACAAGTTTTCAAACTAAGGTAACCCACGTTAGTTTTATAATTGTTACATGTAGGAGAATCAAATAAGGTATTGTATAATTGAGCCAAATAAACGTGGCAATCACCTAACAAAAACTAAAATTATTAGACAAATGTCAAAATTGTGACCTGTCACGTTATTATCTAAAATAACTGTATTCGTTTTGCTGTCAGACTAAAGTGATGTCCAAAAAACAGCTTGTTTAGAGAGTTTCGAATAAATTGGTCAGATTATATTGGCTAACCGCAAGTTTGTGACAGCTAATAATGGATATTGCAGTGGCTAGTGTTCGTAGAAAACAAGATTAATTGATGATATTAGGAATAAATGTTCCTTACAAAACATGTTTTTCAGCAAGGATTCTGATCGTTCAAAATAGTAGCGCATTTTTAATTCAAATTTTACCAGGATGGAAATTCATCCATCTAACACCTAACTGCTCTAGTATGCACATTAATGGCAATGACATTGTGGAAAGGAGGAAATACGCTGTCCCTTTGGTATCATATTAACAGATGGCTACATTTCTTCAAGTAGTCTGCAGAATAAAATATAAATGAACGCTATATAGCATGCATGAATGCATCAAAAGTCACAAGCCTTGCGTTAAATAAGTTTCATTCCGCTGAAATTTGTCACCCTTCAAGGGATAGTCGGATAATATGAAGTGAGCAAAAAATTTCCAACAGATACACACAGCTTGACATTTAAAGCCTGGTTTATACTTGTTCGTGTCCGTGTCCGGAAAATATTATCAGTAAGGAAGTTTAAAAAACTTTTAGTACAGTCGTCATCTTTTCAGCATTGGGGACTGATAAAAGTATTGTCCCCTCAACTAAATAAAAGTGTCTCCTGTGAAAAAAATTGTCTCCCTCTCAATAGCTATATTTTGAAGCTCATAAATATATCAATCAGTTGGTCACATTGAGACACTGGAATGAATGAAAAATATTGGATAAAACCTATGAGTTGTAGATAACAAATTACTTGTCTGGCCTCTCTCTGTACCAACAAGTATAAACTTAAAAGTATGCTGGCTAATACCAACAGTACATAGTTAAATTTGTCACCACTTGAATTTTCGAAATAAAGTCTGGCTAAATAATGGTGATCACTGAGAAAAAACAGGTGATGTGATTTTAGCAGCTACTAGCTGCACTACCAATGGCTGAAATTTGCTTTTCTCGTAACGAAATCACATGTTTTCCTTGGTCACCGACTCGTTTCACTTGAATACCTAAGGCATTCTCGTGAAGTAACAGATTCTGTGAAACATAACGCCGACAGGTTTTACTAGTGTAAGATAGTGCTATTTTGCTTCTGATGTAACAGTATGCGGAAAAGGGTTATATAAGTGTATGTTCCACGCTCCCGTTCAATTAGGCTGGGACTGGCGTGCTCGAGCTGAACTGATACAAGACTGGTTGCAAACGCTACTAACAATAACAACTAGAAATCAATCTACAATCAACACAGGCTAAAACAATTGTCAACGTGTTTATGTTCCTATATTGATTATGAGGGCGGATTCAGTTGTATGACCTGCACCTGACCAAAATGTCTAGGGTCTGAAATAAACAAGGAAGGGCTGTGGACTGTGGAGGTCTTGTTTACCACACAAAACCATAAATCACCTAGTGGTTTGCTACTCTAGCTACGAACGACGGACTAAATTTAGGGATCCCAAAACTAAAAGTGGTATCAAGAGTACATACATGATATGGATTCCGTGTTATGTACTCTTGGTAGTATTAAACTTGTAGGTTTTGCATCGCTTGGTTGTACAAAAAGTAAATGGCATCGTCTCAATTTATAGAAGAAGTCGCGGAAGTAGGACATCGGAAATCATGCCATTTGTTTTGTTTCAAGGTTCAATGATTTACAAAAGGTGTTTAGTATTAGGTTGCGTCTAACTGAAACCTTCTTTTAAACAGAAACAGAACATGGTAATGCAAAATTCTATGTGTATTTCATTCGATCGCGTGTTCAACTTGGGCTTAAACTTAAACACTTTCTGTGATGCCCACCCATAAAGTTTGCAATACAGACTTTTGTAGTTACTTTTCTGATATGTCTTCGAACATCAGAGAACAGCAAGCAATAACGAAAGCATAACAGCATATTGTTAAAACTATTCTCTATAGAGAAAAGGTTTAACAATAGACGTTCAAACATAATATCTAGACAAAATGTATGATCTAATCTTATGCCATGATATAACATCAAGCGAACTTTCAAAGAACAGTTCCTGTAAGGCAAAATAGAATTATGCGGTGCTCAGCCATAAATACATAGGCTAATAGATGGTTAGACATACAAACTAGTAATAAATAATAACTTAGCGCGTAATTGGCAATTTAATTAATGGAAAATTGGCAAAGTTGTATGGTATTTGAGGGATAACTGTCTTTGTTGCCTCCTAATTGCCGAGTACTTTGCATTATTAGTCACTTCAAGGTAGATATTGCGTGTAAGCGTACATAAGCACAATACTTTTATCGATTGTCAAAATTTATCGTCAAAATCAAGACAAAAAAATCACTCTAAGTGTACGGCTGTTCTGTTTAATCTGGGGTCCCAAAGGGGACACAACGCATGCAAAAAATTGCAGATACATAGCATATAATAGCGCTTACAGTGCTGTAAGGGGAGTTAAATTTTGCGCAGAGCTTATACATAGCGAATGTGATCATGTGATTTGCACTATATTGATGAATAACTGATCAGACCACAAACTAAAATCCTAACAAATAAGTTTGTTCAGGGTTCACATACGTGGCAATAAGAAGTCATATAAGCAAAACAAAAGCTAATAGCGCTACTGGCACTCTCTTTACGCGCTTGTAGCACCTTCGATAGCGCCTATCAACTTTTATAGCGCTTATATGTAGTACCTTCTATAGCGCTCATAGCCCATCGATAGCACTTTTAGCAAAAATAGCGCAAATACATAGCATTCATCTATAACGCTTGACACTGACCGGCGTCAACTACACTTTCGTTAGTTACTTCAGGCTATAATGTGACAATGACTACGACTTAAGTCCGGTTCATACTTGTCCTTAAGGGGGGGGGCTACCTGTATAAGTGAAAATTTTAGGTTCTCCGATTCGCTTCAAATTTGCACACAATGTAGCCCCAGGGAAGGCGCGTCGCAGATGTAACAAACTGGAACCAATGCTTTTGTTAATTTTTTACTAGGGGCGCCCAAAAATTCAATATTACGTGTAAATCATAGGCGCAAAAAAAGTTTTTTGTGCTCACAAAGCGTTCCTTTACTCGAAATTTTTGTTAATACTGACGAAGCTGATTTTTACATGATTCGATAGCCTAATGTCATATCTCAACCTCTATGATCCATTTTTTCAAATTTTTACCCATGGCCTGAGCAGTGACGCCAAATGTAAAATCACTCAAATTTGGCGGGCCCAAAAAACGGCCATTTTTTCACATTTCGTCCTCGATTTTAGAATTGAAAATACATATAAAAAATCCGGATCATACGATTTTGCGCATACATGTGAGCTACTACTATGCCAAGTTTCAGCTTGATTGGCTTAATGTGGCTTGTGTTAGAACTGTCCATCTAAGGGCTACTTTTAGGCTTTTTTTGCGTGCTTTTGCCTATGTAAATACACTGACAAAGGCACCGAACCAAAAGTGCACCTTCAAGCTTAATTGTTCTTATCTGAGGTTGGGGTACCTTGGGGGAGTAACATATGTGAAAATAAGCAAAATTGGAGAACTTTGATTTTTGACCTGGGTAGCCCCCCCCCTTAAGGACACAGGGATAAGGACAAGGACAAATTTCGGTCCACTGCTGTGCAAAATTGACAAATGCGTTTCACCTATTTATTTGTATACTGTCTGGAAGTATTCTGTAATATCTTCAAACGAAAAAGTGGTCAACTTGGTGGTGCAGTTTTTCTGAATCGGTCAGGCACAAAACGGTAAGGGCACTGACAAGGACAAGTGTGAACCAAGCTTTAGAGAACAGCTGCTCAAAAATAGACGTTTGTAGGGATGTTTCAGTTACTGATAACTGATAACTTTTTTAAAAAAAGTTATCAGTTAAAGTTAACTGATGACTTAAGGGGGTAATTGCGTTTTTAGGTGTTTTTTTAAACTACCATAACTGCACTTAACCTCAACAAAAACTAGAGCGGTCTTTTTTACATTTTTTTACACCTTCTAGCTTTAAAAAAACTATATTTAAAAGCAGATTATCTTTTGCAATTTTACTGCTGCTATCATTTGAATACACCCCATCAGCGGTTTTTTTGACTAATTTTTGCGCCACAGTTATGAAACTCAAGATCAGCCAACAACTACTAAACTTTTTGCAGTTATGCACTGACATAATATCCCCACCCGTTTTTTTGATACAGTTGATAAGTCGTTTCTACGGTGAGAAAATGACATTTTCGTGCAAAAATCACGTAATTTGACTTTTCTCTAAAATTTTCAAAAGCCCATAACACCGACTCTACAAACTATTTTTAGAAAAGGAAAAAAACGGGTGGGGATATTTTCCTAAAGATAATGTGGTTAAAGTTTCGAAGCCGTAGCCCGTTTTTAGCTTGAGTTCTGTGGGCGCAAAAATTACACTGAAATGTCAAAAACCACGAAAACGACATTACCCCCTTAAGGTGGTAGATCCATAATCGCAGTGACCCGTTTTTCAGACAGATCTATACGTACATTATGAGTATAGTGACTATGATTTTCTTAAACTACATCAAAAAACACGCAGAGCATTTTTTATTTGGTGCAAAATACCATGGTTAAGACTAGCCACCGCGTTGGCTTACTGAAGTGTAAGCCAATGGAATAGCTAGTCTTAACGTCGGATTTTATCAGAGATTAAAACGTGATAGTAGACAGTTTTGAGTCTTGTTTCAAAAAATTGTAGCCATTTTATTCCTGCTTTACTGGTTGTTCTGAAAAAGAGCTTTGAAAATAGCCTCATGTAAAACAAGCACGTTGTGCGAGTAACGTTAAACTAATTTTTGATACCTTGATTGCGTTACGACATACATAGAGGGCCGAGGATATTCTTCGAATATAAAACGCGGCAGTAAAAATTTTTAAAGCAAACACTTGCACGACATGTCAACATTGTTAAGCTGCAACATCCTTTTGTGGTTGCGTCGGACTGTCAGTAAGTTAGGTACTAATTCAAACCTTCTAAAAACGGTTCATGAATTCTCGTAAACGCACAAAACGCGAGTTGGTACTTGCATCGTACGTTCCAACTCCTAGTCAGTGTCTGTCAAAAAGCGTGCATAGTGTGAGCAAGGCATGGTTCGCACGTAGTTTCGTGGGTTCAAAAGTTTTTAAGGTCTGCCGCGCTAATTACCAATCTTGGAAACATTGATGTAACAGCTTCTGTCATTGTACTGCCACTGCATGTAAAACTTGCAAACTATTGACAGACATGCAGTTGAATCATTGGATCTGCGTTTACGTGTTCGCGCGCGTTGTGATTTCTGTGTTTATGCACGCGTATGTAAGAATATCTGAGCGTGATAAGTGATGACCAATATACATGTGCCTATGCATTCACTATTAACGCTGAAATCGCAATCAACACAGAAGATAATAAAGACACACGCACACACATTTAGTGTGTTTTCAGGTACTACAAATTTTTGCCATGCAATATACACAATGAGCAGCGAATACGTGCTAAATAGTGCTACTGCATTATAGTATATACGCGGCGGCTGAGGCCGCCGCGTAAAAAACTGCGATTCTGGAACTACCACCTTAACTGATTTAATTTATCGTGGTTAACTTTAAAATTATTTTGAGCCTTAACTTTAACTGATAACTTAACTGATTTAGACTCCAAAAACTGATTTAAATCAGTTAAGGTGGTAGTGTCGCCAAAGCAGTTTTGCTCATAGGCTGCAAAATGAGAACTTTTTGATTTGAAATTATACGCTCACTGAGAAACTACTGAAATGCCACATGGTGTCAAATAAATACTGCCAGACACTAGACTACCAATATCTACCAATATTTTTAACCAATCACCATTTGTGAGCCAGACATCACACAATAGAGACATAAAAGTTCAAAAAAACAAGCCAGATTTCAGATTGGCCAGCTTGTGAAGTACATGTAATGTTTTGACGCACAATTTTTTGCCACAAATAAGAAAAATCAAAAATAAAGCTTCGTTTTTCTTTTGATTTCAAAATAAGTGTCTAAATTTTTTACAATTTATCATTATTGCTGTCAGTACCTTACAGGTTACGCACAGTTTCACAGTTCAAACAGGCATTACTCCACAACGACTCAAGCAATTTGCACTAAATTTTGTGTGCATAAACTAGAGCATATGAGCTTTTACTTTGTGTAAAGAATCTAAACAAAAAGTTTTTTAATTGTGACGAAATTATCGAATGTGAATAGGTTTTCAAAACGTCATTTTTCCGACTTTGCGACTTCACTGCTAACTGTATGCTGCATCAATTTTTCTCAAACTTGGCAAAAATATTTGCCTTAAGAAATATTTTTAGAATATATAAAGAACAATGACCTATCTTTCACTGAAAAAGCTTTATAGTCGCGCAAAGTCGACTGCTTTCGCGACACTACCCCCTTAACTGATTTTATTTTCAGTTACGCGTCAAAACTGATTTCATTTTCAGTTAAGGGGGTAATGTCGTTTTCGTGGTTTTTGACATTTCAGTGTAATTTTTGCGCCCACAGAACTCAAGCTAAAAACGGACTACGGCTTCGAAACTTTAACCACATTATCTTTAGGAAAATATCCCCTACCGTTTTTTCCTTTTCAAAAATAGTTTGTAGAGTCGGAGTTAAGGGCTTTTAAAAATTTTAGAGAAATGTCAGATTACGTGATTTTTGCACAAAAGTGTCATTTTCTCAACGTAGAAACGACTTATCAACTATATCAAAAAAACGGGTGGGGATATTATGTCAGTGCATAACTGCAAAAAGTTTAGTAGTTGTTGGCTGATCTTGAGTTTCATAACTGTGGCGCAAAAATTAGTCAAAAAAACCGCTGATGGGGTGTATTCAAATGATTGCAGCAGTAAAATTGCAAAAGAAAATCTGCTTTTAAATATAGGTTTTTTAAAGCTAGAAGGTGTAAAAAAATGTAAAAAAGACCGCTCTAGTTTTTGTTGAGGTTAAGTGCAGTTATGGTAGTTTAAAAAAACACCTAAAAACGCAATTACCCCCTTAGGCGTCAAAACTGATTTTCTTTTCAGTTAAGCGCATAATTGAAAATAATAATTCAGTTCCGCGTGTAACTGATTTAAGGAATTTCAGTCATGCTGTGGGATAGTGACTATGTGATCCGAAATATTGGAGGCAGACATGTGCTTCCGTAGAATGTGCACGTTTCTTTTTGTCGGTATATTTTAGCCACATATGGCATATCATCTTATATATAATATCACACTCTTTTAAGGTTTGTAACGGGGTAGATGCAGTGCACATTATTAGCGGCAAAAACAGACCCAAACTGGACACGTTTGGTGTATCCAAAGGGTTCCATTAAAATGTTAACCATAACCTAATAAGATCGTCGGATCTTTTTAGCTGCGCCCACAACGTGAGGTGACGTCATTACAGTGTCACTCGATACTATTATATACCTATTTTAGATCTTGTTTTATATTTGCAGTCGGCTGAGGGCACCCTGAGGGTACTTGGATATGTTAAAAATCGTGCCCGAGCACCAAAAATTCTAAGTTCTTGGCGAAATATAGTTCTGATGTGTTCGTTAATCAGCTATTAGAAAAGAATTTAACATTGATGACAAATTCTTATAATGTTGGAGCGCACTATAAATTGGCCTGGGGGTGGTATCTACTTACCTAGAGGTACCAAAGCAGCATATTATACATATTAATAAAAATTATCAAAATTGTTATAAATCTAATTTATATACATTAGTATGATTTAAAACCCTTAAAAACCTTAAAAAATTAGATTTTTAGTAAAAAAATTGGATTATGAATTTTCCAAAATTTTACCATCTAACTGAAATTAAAATCAGTTAAAGTTATCAGTTATCAGTTACGTTAACTAATTTAATTTTGCTTAACTTAACTAATAATTTAACTGATTTAAATTTTGCGCAAATAGCTTAACTGATAACTCAACTGATTTAAAATTCTGTAACTTAAACATCCCTAGACGTTTGCATATGGTCCCTGAGTGTGCATGATGACTGATACTACAGTTACAAAAAGTTCGCAACTCATTATCAGCAAGTAGAAAGTTGTGTAAGCATATTGAAGCTTTAGAAACATTTCATCACTTCATTATCACTTATCAGCTTGCTTAGCAATTATTTAAAAAAGTTTTCCGCACTGATTGGTCTGTCAGAGCTCTAGTTAGGAACAAAGTCTGCGTTTGATGTGCCGTTCGCTTTTCGTTCTAAGCAGATCCTATATATTTTTTAGTTATGATGAAACTAGCAATGGACACTATTATGCATTTTTCATATGATAATTTTAATAAGATCATTATCTACGCCTACAAATTCTTAACTTTGGTTCAAATAGAACTGAAATTGAGCAAGTTTATTTCAAACAACTTCAATTTTCTTACTAATATACTAAAAACTAAATCAAATTATATAAAGTCCCTAACCGTAATGTAAATTATGTTAAACGATACACCAAGCAACTATAAAAGCAAGCGCTCAAAATGGAACAAAGTCTCTTATGGGAATTATTTATGACTGGCCTAGACTCTGATAAAAGTGAAGCAAACAATTTAGTATACTACCTACCTTGCATCTACGAACCACTTGCGTTACAGGAACATTCCTACGGTTTATAAAAAAACTCGCAAGCATGTACAATATGTCTGAGTTTATGTCTGGTGAAGTTTATAGATACTGATAATTGTAGTAAAACTGTAGTACAGCTTATTTAAAAGTAGAAGCGCTAATTTAAAATTAGTGAGTAGCGCTTTTAGTTAATCATTGATTAATTAAAGACTAAGAACTGTTGCTTACTTGCTGTGTGATTTGACCATTTACTTTGTATTGCATACTGTCTTGTTGTAATTCATACGAAATCGGGTTAACAGACCTGTTTCGACTACTCACATGTAAAAAATCAAAACAAGCCCTTTTGTAGTTATTTGAAATGTACTAGCAGCCCCCGGAATAGAATTGAGAAGTATGCAACAATTTAGATTAGCCTGCACATAACAAATGCTATTGCCTCCAGATAAAAAGCGCATTACCTTCATCACATTTTGTCGTCACGAATCCTTTCTATAAGGTCAGATGCCCTTTGGCTTGAAAATTTTTCGGAAAGAATGTAACAGTAAATTGATAACTTAATTTTTAAGCAATTAGGCAATAAAAGTTATCTAGTATTCCTGACTCACCAGAAAAAGTAGGTATTTAATTCAATAGACGGACAATAGTACAGAACAAATCTAATAATCTAAGTTGGGCGTAGTTGTATTAAAAAATGATGAACAGGAAATTTTATTGGATAAGAAAGAACTGTGGCGAGCAGGCATGATAAAATAGTATGTTTTGACAACCAGTGCCCACTGGAAAATCACTGAACATAAAGTAGGTACCTATAAAAAACAAAAATAAAAAATAGGTTTCTTTTGCCTTATTTTTAACGGACTAAGCGGTTCAAAACTTACTTTTAAAAATGCCTTTCCAAAACCTCAGGGTAAATCGGACTCGTCAAAAACCTCAGGATAAAACGTACTCGACTTTTAGCGAGCTGCTTTACAGTCATACTAAACAGACTTAACTACATGTATGTACGCTATTATTTTTAGCGTGCATGTTAAGTCTGTCTAGTCTAGTGGTAGTTTAGGAATGACAACGGACTTATTTTAAGCAACTGATTTATTTTCAGTAGTTTAGTCCATTTAGCCCGATACGCCATTCCAAAACCCGGACATAAAATAAGACCAGTCCGCAAAATTGTGTAAATGAACGGGCTCACAAGTAGTGAGCTAATCGTGATTAAGGGCCGGTTCCCGGGCAGAAATAAGAAATAAGTAACCAGAAATAAGAAATAAGGCCTTATTTCAGAATTAAGGTGGTAGTAACGTTTTCGACAGTTTTGCAGGAGTAACACTTGACAACTTACGATTAAGTTTCAATCAATAATTTATAGTACGCATATTAATTTAGGAAACTATAATTTATTATGAGATAAATGCTTGCTAAAATAGCTTGAAACTGTCATTTTTAATTTTCACAGAAAATATTTTTCAGCCAGTTACGACAATTTTTTGTAAATTTTATGTTTAGCTAAGCCAAAGTAGTCAGCTAGCCAAAAAGGCCGTTTATTGAAAAAAGAAAAAATGACACACGGGCATGTCAAAAACCTTCAATTTAGATGGCAAAACTTATCCTTCCGCTTTTCCCTTTTTGAGATTACGTCACATTTATGTAACATTTCTTTTTGAACTAAAGTACATTACACAAAAGTCCGCAAAACTTGACAACTACTAAAAGGATTTTGTTCAAAATTTGGGATAAATTGTCACACATATGTGTCTACTTTATACTAAAATTTGAAAAGTTTCGTAAGCTTAAATTTTGCGTTACATCAATTTCATTCACAGAAATCTGTAAAAATGTACTTCCGTGGACTAAATCTCAAGTCTCGATGTTGCACTCTTTTCATGCGTTATTTTACATGTTTTTTAGACAACTTTTGATGTGTCAATTTTTTTATTTTTATCAATTTAGCCTATTTCGTGAAAAAATTAGATTCAAAAATTCGTATATTTTTCAAAATTCGAAAAAATTCAAAATTAAAGGTCCGTAACTTCTTTTCTGCATCATATAAATGCACCAAACTTAGCATTGAAATTCACCCTGTTATTGGCTATGTTGGTGTAAAGAATAAAATTAGTTGGAGTTACACTGTCAGTTTTACAAGCAAAACAAGAAAAATGCAAAAATTTACGAAATTTGGCTACTTTGACAGTGTCTGCTGACTAGCTTGTTACAGATTTCAGCTAGATAATGTGCATAAGTGTAGTTTCAGTCAAGTTCTTTAACGTGAAAAAGACAGCTATTAAATTCATTGAGTCAATCAAAAGTTATAGCACGTTATAAAAACTGTCGGAAACGTAACTACCACCTTAAAAGGGCATTTCCACTGCAGAAATAAGCTTTTGTTATTTTGTTAGGTTTCGAACCTTATTTCTAAAATAAGAAGTTGAATTCATTTTAACTTAAGAAATAAGAAATAAGAAGTTAGCCAATCAGAAGCGTTGGTTGGAGCTTGCGACGCTAAGCCACGCCTTCGTTTCTGCTGATTAGACAATTCAAATATCGCTCTGTACGTACGTTCTGCTGCGTAGGTACTTTCGAATTCCCGCCTAAATTCACCTCCAGCCAATCAAATAACAGCTTGAAATGGGCTTATTTGTTATTTCTGCATTGTGAACGCATAAGGTTTTATTTCTTATTTCTTATTTCTTATTTCTGCCCAATATTTCTCATTTCTATTTCTTATTTCTTAACTCTTATTTCTTATTTCTGCACAGTGGGAACCGGGCCTAAGGGGCTAATTTAAACATCTTAGTTTTGATGACGATGCCACAAGATTTTTAAATTGAAGTAACTCTAAAAATGTAAAAAACAGAATGCTGTCCTATATTTATGCTATTAATTACCGTATACTTATGTTTAAAAACAAAAAAATTGTGCTAGAATTTTTCTGTTCCCGTTAGTAAAAAAGTTGGTGTTCGACCTATTACTGCAAAATAAATTGACCAATTAATAGTCTGTACAACATTTTATATCCATAGACTTCCGCTTTGGTGTCTTGTGAACGCCCTATTACTGAGAAATCTTACAAAACATAAAAAACTGTTACTATATTTTCACCGGAACGACCACCTTTATTGTGGTTTTTCATTTTTGTTGAGTGGTTTTCATTTTTTTATTATTGACAAGAAATTGAGCCTGCCACAGTAATGACATAGCTAATTCAAAAGAAACTTTAAGATTAACTAAAGAGTTTTTTAAAAGTTTTAGTTTACTGATTAGAAAATTGGCTCCAAAAATATATTTTCAACTCATCGGTTGCTCTGAAGTATATATTACCAAGAGCATATAATTTTCTTAACAGCTATTCGCCAGCTTGGGACTTGGCAAAGTTTTAGATGCGTTTGTGCATTAGCGGACTGTCACGGATTAAAAACGGAAATTGCCACGATTTGAATCAGAAATCAAGTGACTCCAACTCCGCGTTGACTCAGGAGTCTGTAGCAAGTAATCTTGGTCGGTACTGTATGTAGCTATCTAAGTAATCTAGAAAATCTAACTAATCTAACATGTCTAGCAAAAGCACAACAAAGTATTTATTAGACACAAACTATAGTAGCTAAAATTAGTAACCAATCAACTCATCAATTGACAATCACAACATACAAACCATTTCACTGATGAGACCTGTGAAAACCGAAACGCTTCAGTAAGCAAACCGACAAAGCGTGAAATCAAAGTTAGTAATGATGGTTATTCACGCATACGCGGGGATGTAATTGCCGGCAATTATGTCGTCAAGCAAAATAGTCATACCGACTGTACATAATCAAGAAACAGCTAGTTTATAAGCAAAACGCACAGTCTACTGTTTAAAAAAAGGCAAGAAAACTGTAATGTTGTCAAGAGAGAAAATGGGGATTCTTACTGAAATAATACCACAATCAGCATCAGAATGTTCCCGGGGGATTCGAACCACCCCAACCTAATTAAAATGAAAATGATGACAATAAACAATAATAGAGATTTACATATTCCTTTAGAAAGGTAACCCCAATCAGTCTAATGGGTGTCAGCATGTAGACAACATAATGAAGGCCGTTGGGATAAAGTCAGTCAACAACGGGGATGTTATCTTCATTCAATTTGTGATCTTCATTCATCTTGTGATCTTCAAGTTCATTCATCCGGCTACATGGGTATTGTATTAAAGTGTATACGTACGTACGTACACTGCATAAAGGTTATACCATCTTATCTTGCACTTCCTCATGAGTCACGCACACGCAGTACAACTTTTATGCACGCTTAGCTCATTGCCAAGTTACACTATCTAATTTGCATACTCTTTTGCAATATATAAACGCGCACTGTGCATGGATAATCAGTCTGTTTCGTTTGATCGCCTTCTTGCGACAGCTGCTCTCCGTTTACCTGCCTCTTCCCGATAAACCCTGTTTTGTAGTAATACCTGTTGTCCGCGTCCTTCCTGGCCTACACGCCACAGGCGATTGTTACATGTTTCGGACTTGCACTGGATGTTACTGTCCCTTTTTCATTGATACTGTCCCTTTTAATTGATCAATGAAGTGTGTTATTGTTGAGCAGGGTTTGTCGAAGGCAGGCAGCTTGAAGAGGCAAATATTTGTTTAACTCAATACAAAGCCCATACCTAGATAGCCTACGCTGGATGATCAAAAAAATTTAAGTCAAATGAAACGTCAAAAGAACAAAATCTTATAGAACGATATAGTTCGAGTCTGAGAAGCCTAACTAATGTATACTGTTCAGCAGTACAAGTCTCACAGTCGTACTTGTGACACCTGTAAAATTTGACAAGCGATATATATATATATATTTGCAAAAACTAGAGCTGCAGTTGTAGAAACGTAAGTCTTTGGACCCTTCTGGTGCCATCCTGCGAATTAGCAAATTAACGAATCGAAGTTTCTCATCGTTTATCGAGTCCATCGTGAGGGGAGTTTCAAATCAGGGAGCCTTTAGCGTTCAGATGTCCGCGTAACTGGCTCAAGTCATCGCCAGAATGAGTTAAGGTGGTAGTTACGTTTTCGCAGCTTTTTCCATTGTTATATTTTGTAGCAATTAAGGTGGTAGTTACGTTTTCGCAGCTTTTTTCAAAGTTCTATTTTGTAGCAATTACTAAATCAATTTACAAGCGGTCTTTTGCATATTATTAACCCACATATTTTTTACAAAAAGTACAATTTTTCAGCGGTCGATGTTACTCATAGTGTGCACGCTAACTATTTTGGTGAAGCTTATCAGCTCAAATTTTTGCATTTTTTCTCGTATTTCGTTATTTCGTCACTGTGGTGAAAATCTTCCGCATGCAGTTAAGCAACTTATACCAAAGGCACGTTGATGTGTTTTGAAAGTGCTGGTATGCTTAACTAAACGTAATATTTTGGCATATTTTTATAATGAGCAAAAGTTCGCCTCAAATTTTGCTAGCAAGTCAAGAAACGTCAGTTTTTATGACTTTGGTAGGCTGTAACTAAAAAAATAATTAACCTTTTCGCTCAATTCGAAAAAGGTATAAGGCAAATTTATCTGGCTACTGTCAAGTATGCTTTCTTTGCATTCTTATGAACTGAACAGGGTATTTGTTACTTCAACTGAAATCACTCATTGTGCTCAGAAATGACGGATTATTTAAAATTTTTAAATTTAGTTAAAGAGGGCCTCATTAGGGCCAGCTAATATTACATTAAGCACAGTTTGCCCGGACCCGTTGAAAAAATGGCGGACAAATGATTAAAAATTGACGTTTCAGGAGACTGAAGAAAATTTGCAATTTTTGAAGGGGTTTATTAACACTGCCAATGCTCTTGGCTGCTGTGACATATACTAACCAAAAATTGCGGGTATAATAAATGCATAAGGGACTATATGTATGTAAACTATGGTGCCAAGTGATTATTGGTATTTTGTGATATAGGCATGATAAGTCAGAATTGAGGTAAAAAAACTTCAAAGTTACAGATCGCCTAGAACGACTAACAGAAATATGTCCTATTTTAGCTAAAAAAATTCTTAAAATAAAATGGGTTAGACCTTTTTTGAATGGCGTTTTTGAGTAGTGTAAGAGCCACAAAAATTTGCATACAATTTTGTAAGTCCTCGAAAAATACACAAAAAATCCAGTTTTTGAGCTTTAAATTAGCCGTAAAAGTTTAAATCAATGTCAAAATTTGCTGAAATATTGCTGTTTGCAATCGCAATGTTCCTGCCAAATTTGATTATGTTCGATTAGGTAACTTTTGAATTATTGCAAAAACTTCGAAAACGTAACTACCACCTTAAGTCAATTTACAAGCGGTCTTTTGCATATTATAAACCAGCATATTTTTTACAAAATTGCAGTTTTTCAAAAGTCGATAACACTCATAGCGTGCACAGTGCACACCAACTATTTTGTTGAAGCTTATCAGCTCAATTTTAGGCATTTTTCCATGTATTTCGTTATTTCTTCGCTGTGGTGAAAAATGTCCGCATACGGTCAAGTAACTTATACAGATGTCACATTTATGTGTTATTCAAGTGGTAGTATGCTGAACTAAGCGTAGTTATTCAGCATACTTTTTCTGTGACTAAAAGTTTGCCCCAAATTTTACTACAAATTCAAGAAAAGCCAGTTTTCATGAATTTGGTGGGCTCTAACTAAAAAATTATTCAACCTTTACACTCAATTCGAAAAAGGTATCGGGGAAATTTATTTGGCTACTGTCAAGTTTGCTTTCTTTGGGCTCCCATGAACCCGTCAGGCTATTCGTTACTTCAACTAAAATCACTCACTGTGCTCACAAATGACGAATACGGACTCAATGATATTCTGAAAGGTGAACAATACAATAACGCCGTATTTTATAATTTTAATGAGCGAACTAAAAGTGGTAATAAACGCAGTAATTCACGCAGCAAAAACAACATCACTGAAGAATTTAATGAAGGCTTATTCATCTCTAAAATCCATCAACTGGAACACACTGACCCAGTCGTCTACAGAAAACGAATTGTCAATGAAATTCTGAGACTAAATAAAACACATTCAAAAAATCTATGGAAACATATGCTAAACCGAACTACAAGCACGGGTGATGAAATAATTAGAGACCTTTCAACGTTCAAACTAACAAAACCGAATAAAGTTCGTATAACTAAAAAACGACGACCCAAAATGGTCATATAGTATGATAATCCGGGTTTTGATTTTTTGAATATCTCTAGCTATTTTCATCATCCGGATATGAAATTGCGCTGGCCTGAAAACCACGACAAGTTTATGTACCCATTACCTATATTCAGCTACGACCCGCCCTTCTCCACGAGAGCTTTTAACTACAAGCAATTTATTCAAAATTGCAAAATTGACGAAACGATTACAGAATGTGATTGCTCTTCTAACCCCTTAAGTGATTCTCATCACAAACATATTATTACCGGCAACTTGGATCTAGTACAAGACACACAGTTGAAAACAATCTTGAGTAAAGGCACCAAATTTCGACTACCTAAAGCAATTAATTGGGCTGCAATTAAACATGAAACGTATAAAAGCCTTCTCAATTACACTTCACGCAGAAAACCAATTCTCACGCATTTATACAAGGATTGGATCGACACCTTTATGAACATTCTTACTAATGATATTACCAAAAAACAAGAACACACAAATTCCATCAAGTTCGAAACACCAAAATACTCTGTCCGTGAATTAAAAAGACTACAATCAAAATATGTAATTACTACAGTAGACAAAGCAACCCAAAACTATGCCTTCATATGTAAGAAATTCTACTTAGAACAACTGTTTAAGAAGTTCGGACTGGACAATAATGGCACTAATAATACATATGAGACAGTCAATAGCAGCATCGACGATATTATCACAAGACTGATAAATGAAAGTACACAGTTTAACATCAACGTTGCACCAGACAAACATCATTTACCTTACGCAGTACTGATTCCTAAATTTCACAAACATCCCGTTAAATTCAGAACGATAATTGCAAGCCAGTATGCAACGAATAAACCAGCTTCCATTAGAATCGGTAGTGCACTAAAGACGATCTTGCAACGCATGAAAAGTTACTGCCACACTATTAGTAAATGTAACGGAGGGTGCAATCCTTATTGGATAATAGACAGCAACAAAACAATCCTGGATAAACTAAAAGTTTTGTCAGATTCTAATTTTGCACGTAGTATATACACATTTGACTTCACACAACTGTATACCAACTTACAACATACTGAAATCATGGAAGCAATAAAAGGAGTAATTAAGATTGCATTCGGTACCCTTGGTAGAAGATTAACACTGAATCCGCACAAAGCATGTTTTACAATAAAAAACGATTGCAACACAGTTGACGAAGATGAATTTTACACACTAGTTAAATGGCTTATAGACAATACATACTTTTGCCTTGGCAACACAATATTTAGACAAAAAGTTGGCATCCCAATGGGAACCAGTTGCGGACCAGCACTAGCTAACATTGTCTTATTTTGGTACGAGTTCAAATATATCAAAAAAGTCACGTTTAACAAACAACGCAATATTCTTGATGCATTAAAGCATGTATACATCGACAATATTACGGTTCTCAATGATGATGGCATCTTCCACACACTATATAAGGATATATACCCTCGTAGTCTAGAACTTAATCTTGTTACCTCTACACCATATGTAGCAGACGTGCTGCATATAAATATTAATATTAAAAATAATAAATTCGAAACGGATTTATTCGATAAACGGAAAAACTTTCATTTCAAAGCCATTTACTATCCTGAGATTAATAGTAATATTTCCAGCATGTGTTGCTACAATGTCTTTAGTAATGAAATTATACGCTTCTCGAACTTATGTAGTAACTCAGAAACCTTTTTACAACATACTAAATCTCTGATTCATATACTTAAAGATAAGGGTTATTCGTTTCGTGGAATGAGACGTACATTTCTTATTACCGCCAACAAGAACGTCTGCAAATACATAAACTCACATAATGGAATTAGTGTTTGGAAAAGTTTATTCTGATCTCTGCATGACATGGAACTAACATCACTTAGTCTGAGGCGACCGGCGGCGAAACCAATTTTATCCCCTTTTTTCCTCTTAAATATCGAAAACTCAATATTTTTCCATTTTGTTATTATTTAGAAAACTACCCCTAAATAAATCACTATCCCAACACTGCTCCACTGACGAGCCGCCAGTGTTTGGGCTAGGTATGGCAGAAGTCGCAATGCACTCTAATCGTTAGTATAAGTTAACACTTAATTTTGCACGCTTTACTAACTAACGCACCCCATTCTATATAACCTTTTTTCCTGTTTCAGTCTCTTTTTAATATGGGAAGACAATCTTCTAGCATCCCACATCACTCCCAATACATGAAAAGAAAACGGACGGGTAATAATATACACTACGTACATCTATATAAGGAAGTAAAATGACTCGCTCAGTCACTGGATTATGATTGAAATCCAACTCAAAAAAGAGTTTCCTGAGGCAAAACACGTTTTCAGCGACTACTATTAACTGTTTTGATTTAGAGTAAACCCGCCTACTAAAGCCCACAACAATTTCTGCCGCTTTTAATGTCTTGTTAACGTCATTTCATTGCTAAATAAAAAAGGGCCACTAAACCGCAACGCGCTTCTCCCAAAAAATTACTCACTAAGGTCCACCTTGATTTCATCTACATATTATTCTTAATTATAAATGTAAACATGTATTTATCTCTAATCCTTAGTAAAAACGAGGTGAGACAGTTAGATGAGCATAAAAGCATTATTATAAGATGGTGTGCACTATACAGTTGGTTTTAAACGAAAATAGACTTTAGGCGTCGGAATTAGTGATAAACTCGGACGCATCCAATGATCGCTTCATGTACAATGCAATACCGACTCATTTTGTCGATTAAATTTTTAAAAATTAAAAAATTTCAAAAAAGAGTGTCCTCGAATGGCACTTAAGGGGGCAATTGCGTTTTTAGGTGTTTTTTTAAACTACCATAACTGCACTTAACCTCAACGAAAACTAGAGCGGTCTTTTTTACACTTTTTTTACACCTTCTAGCTTTAAAAAACCTATATTTAAAAGCAGATTATCTTTTGCAATTTTACTGCTGCAATCATTTGAATACACCCCATCAGCGGTTTTTTACGCGACGGCCTCAGCCGCCGCGTATATACTATAGTACAGAACATCAAATTAACACGTATCTTCTATCTCTGTGTACATTTGCATTGTGAAAATCGGTAGGTCTCAATAATGCATTACTAGTGTGTGCGTGTGTGTTCATCGTGTGTGTTAATCTTACGTATGCTAAGTTTGCTGGTTGTAACGTTCGCTTATTGATGTGCGAGAGCCTCAGCGTGTCTGTCAAGTGCTCGCAAACTCGTCCACATTACACAGTAATATGACGTAACCTGTGGTAACAATGTTTATCAGATCGTATATCTGAGCGTCGCAACCAGGACATTTTCAAGTCTTGAAGAATTGTTGGTAAGTCATCCAGAAGACTGCTATGCATGCCAATGCACACTGCTGATGTTAACTTTAGCAGCTGACATAGGCACATGAAATGCTGTTCATTCTAACCCGTGGTTAGAACAAATGTATGTACAGTATGTTACGTGTGTTGTATTTTTTGAAACTGCTCCTTACGAACAGTTTTTGCAATAAGGTATTAAACAACTGTCTATTTTAACCACAGTCTGGTGAATCGGAATTTTGCATCCATTTAAGTGTAGTTTTTTAGTAAAATCTGCTTCAAATCGCTCATTTTTGAGCTCGAGAAAGATTTAGTACTTCATTTTTCTCTAACCAATTCATGCGTACTGGGAACTTTGGATACCGCACGTGATGAACGCCTAATCTGAGAATATAAAACTTGGCACCTTATTCCAGTCACCTGATAATCAAATATATACCTAGTTTTCTCAAGATTTGCAGATCTTTGAGTTTAGTGGCCAAATATTACCAATAGTACATAATAGGGAAGAGTATGACACTCTTCCCTATCCTAGCTAATCGGCCCGGACGATGCTCCGGCCGAAATAGCGCTTTTACGCCTTAATTTCAGAGGGGGTAAACCCCCTCGAATCATGACATGTCTTGATTTCAGGGGGGGACCCCCCCTCAAAACCGGGAAGTGTCTTGATTTCAGGGGGGTACCCACATAGTTTCAGCACACTGCCAGCGCAAAATCGGTGGTGTCTTGATTTCAGGGGGGGGTACCCCCCCTCGTTTCAGCACGTTACCAGCTCACCACAGATTGAAATCAAGACACTTCCGGGTTTTGAGGGGGGTCCCCCCCCCTGAAATCAAGACATGTCTTGATTCTAGGGGGGGGGTACCCCCCCTGAAATCAAGACGTAAAGGGGCTATTTCGGCCGGAGCATCGTCCGGGCCGATTAGCTAGGATAGGGAAAAGTGTCATACTCTTCCCTGTTATGTACTCTTGATATTACTAAGCAAATGTAACTGTTTCATCACCAATAGCATTTTCATTACATTTTGGGTCAAAGAACTTCTCGGCCCATTTTTTCGAAGAATAAGTTTTCCGTTTAGGTTCTTCGTTTCGAATAGCTGTGTTTACAAGTTCTCCGTTTAATATACGCAGAACATTTAAATGAAAAGCCTTGAACTTTGAACATTTAAACGGAGAACTTAAACGCAGGGTTTCTAAAAACGCAGAACTTGAACGGAGAACATTTTTTTCGAAAAGTTGGGCTCTGATTGAAAGCAAGTTGCAGCGTACGTACGAATTTGGGGGCCGCGTTTTATATTCGAAGAATATCCTCGGCACTGTACAAAGCATGTTGCAACTAAATCTGTCGAAAATTAGTTCAACTCTACTCGCAAGACGTGCTTGTTTGACTAATTTTTGCGCCACAGTTATAAAACTCAAGATCAGCCAACAACTACTAAACTTTTTGCAGTTATGCACTGACATAATATCCCCACCAGTTTTTTTGATATAGTTGATACGTCGTTTCTACGTAAAGAAAATGACATTTTTGTGCAAAAATCACGTAATTTGACTTTTCTCTAAAATTTTCAAAAGCCCATGACACCGACTCTACAAACTATTTTTAGAAAAGGAAAAAAACGGGTGGGGATATTTTCCTAAAGATAATGTGGTTAAAGTTTCGAAGCCGTAGTCCGTTTTTAGCTTGAGTTCTGTGGGCGCAAAAATTACACTGAAATGTCAAAAACCACGAAAACGACATTACCCCCTTAACCGCAATGTCACAAAGGAAATAAATGACAAACGCTTCATGAAGCCGCAAAATGCAGCAAATAACACAGGCTACGGATGTAAAATTACTTAAAACTAGCAACCGAAGCCTAATCAATCATATTTTTGCAAATATATTAACGTTTTGATCCCGTACCTGCAAAAACTAGCTTCAAAAACATTTTCAAAGGCTCAGTTTTTAAATTTGACGTTTATATGTTTATGCGATGTAACCAAGAGTGCATAAAGTGTGTCACTCTATAATGAAGAGTGTGCCACGTTCCTGCCTGTCTGTGTTCTAGCGCAGGCTGATGCGGCCGTCGTTTTCGACCTACCTGCTGAAGTTTTGTTAAACAGGTAGGCGGCCAATCAGCGTGCAGATTCTGTGCTTAAGGACACTTAAGTATATACATAATCGCTGATGCATTGATAAGCAATAAGAAAGTGATGAAAAGTCACTGACTCATGAATATTTCATAGTATTGTTGTAAAGACATTATAAATGTTTCCTAATACCTTTGGGGATATTTCAGCAAACTTTCAGCGAAATTGATTTGGAAACTTTGAAGAAATTGAGAAAAGTTCATATCTCGTTTCCTAAACAATTTTGCTGCAAGTCTGCCAATGTGTCCTCAAAGGTAATATGCAAACCTTTTGTTATGTCTTCGCAATTATACTATATATAGATTAATAATGAGTTATTAACTTTTTATATATTACTTTGTTATACCTAGTTGATCAGTGCATCAGCAGTTTATGTAAATAAACTGTGTTACGCAGTGAGTTTACCCTCTGATTGGCGCCTATCGGTTTAACAAAACTTCAACAAGTAGGCCAAAACGACGAGCGCGTCTCCTTGCGCTAAAACCCTGGCAGGCCGGACAGTGGCTCACTCTTCTTCTATAGAGTGGAACACTATTAGGCCTATACACTATTGTATACTGTAACTAAAGCTACGTTACCTAAGTAAATTGTTTATCAAAATTATCCCCACAACAAATATCAAATATGCTACATATACATAGTTTTTTATTTTTAATTACCTACATCGTACGGATTCGATCATAAAAAGAAAATCCAGAATCAAACTGAAGGTGCAATTATACAGCGTTTTAAAAAGTGGTTTATGCATGAATGAAGCTTGAAAAGCCTCTTGGCAAAAAACTGCTAAGGTATTAATAGTCAGTTATTTGCCGAATAAATTCACACTTCAACGGGGTTATTATATATCTATCAGCCCTCATTTTAACTGACATTTCGGCTAGCACAAAAAAAGAGTCATATTAGGTAAGTCTGCTGCGGGCTAACGCTAACATGCCGTAGGTGTGAAATTTGTCATGAGAATGCAAAAGTCAAGGTATCATTGTTTGAAGAAGTTGAGGAAGTAGCCAAAGCGATATAATCACCTTTGAGAAGCCGACACTTTACCTATGTAGAAAAATAGGTCTTTAGAAATGTGCATAACAGACAACTTTTTTTTGGTAGCTCTAGTTGTGTGGGGCCTGTTGCATAAAATTTTTGATAAGTAAATAGGTCCAATAAGTAAATAGCTACTGTTCAGTTTGCATTGCATAACGCAATAGGTTAATATTAAGCAATAAGCAATAGGTTCAATAGGTGGACGCTAATGTTAGTTCAATAGGTGTTTTGCAATAGGTGCAATAGGCGAGTGTTGCATAAAACACTTATTGCTTATTGAACCTATTGCAAAGAACCTTTTGTAAATTTTGTTTACTTTTCAATAGGTGTATATGGTACCAATTGTACCGTTCGTTTTTTATGTATATATTGCATGTTTGTCTGAAACTTTTTGTAGGTAGATAAATTAGCTGTATATGTTTTTGTCTGCAAAATTCTATAAAAATTTTATGCCTTTTATGCCTGGTCTTCTTTACTTTCTCGCAGTCATTTGAGTCATGGCTGAAAGTTTTAAGCCATTAACGTACAGCTTTTGGTGTCAATTTTGGCAATTCCCACTAAACTGATGGCTTAAAGATCATCATCATACCTACAAGTTACAACCCGTGTAATTACATTCAAATACGATTTTTTATCGTGAACATTTATCCCATTGCCCCTGTTTATCAGTTACGTTACTTTGTCGCATTTTGATCGTTTAACAAACGTTGTAAAGATGAGTTGACCTAAAGACTGGTTGAATTCTATATAAATGATGCAACTTCACATGTCATGACAAAATTAGTATCTTTTGTGTCTTGACTAGAGGCAGAATATTTACGTAAAACGTGATAAGTGAGCACAGGCACGGTTAACAACAACATTAACCGGATAACCGATATTTCGGCTAATGATTAACTGGTGACTATTAAGGTACCTAACTTTTACGTTAAATTTGTTGAATTAAACTATTTTCTAAACTCTTTTCCAAATTGGGAGTGATTTAAAAAAAGAGGGCTAACTTATTTTTACGAAACAAAGTTCATTAACTAAAGTCTGACAAAAAAGAAATGCGCCACTTACTTATTTTAGTAGCATGACTTCTGCAGCCACTTGTTGTACTCTTGAGCTTCAAAATCTATTCTTTTCGTAACGAAATCACATGTTTCGTTTTTACAAGTGGTGCAACAATTTTTAGTCAGACTTTAGGTGATGTTTTGTGTGGTATTATGGTGTTTGTTTGTTTATTATTTCTCATGATGACTGTTATGCCCATGATTGTAAATTATAAACCTGAGTACTACCTTCATAACATACATAAATTCAGGGTTCTGACAAAGTACTAGGGTAAGCTTAAACCGGCTCACTGACTCAGGCTTGATTTTAGCTTGCTCTTTAGGCGACTGAATTGTTAAAGTACCCATCCGGCACAAAAAACAACACCTCGCTCCGGTCTACTTAACAATATACTCTTAATTAACAGGAAACCCGTGACACATTTGAAAAGTTGACCAAATCCTTCCGCAAAAACAACAAAATAGCCAAGTAGCAGAACAATTAGCATGAATAAAAACATTACTCAAATTAAAAATGCGTGGCCGGGTCTAAGAGCCTACTCAGTGTAACGTGCCCCAACCGCATTCATATACAGTATACAGCACAACCGCACTTCTTGGTCAGTCTTGAGCCCAGCCGCGCAAGGGTAGAATTTGGTTTTATGAAACATTTTTTAAAGTTGCGAATGCTCCCGAGTACGATTTACAACATGAAAAATGTAGCCGAAGGTTAGTGTGCTTTCTAGGTAATTTGGCAATAATCTAATTTAGAACTCAGATAATTCAAAAAAATTACCTAAAGTGCGAACATGGCGAATAAATTGACTGTACGTGGAAAGGTAAAATTCGCCGATGCTATCTTTTTTTGCGATGATAAAAAATAATTTTGAAAAATAAATATGAATATTGGAAATATGCAGTAACAATCTTATTTTATTATTCAAATAGTATTGCTCGCAACATAAAGACTGCCCAAAAAAGGACGATCTATAAAAGATGCTCTTAATAAAAGACCAGTAGCCCGTTTCAATAAACTCACAGGCCCACAAATTTGTGGGCCTGTGAGCCTGTGCCTGTGAGTTCGGTTTCAATATCTCACAGGCACAGGCCACAGGCCACAGGCACAGGTAGATTTTGGACTGCCACAAATCGCTCACAGGCCGTTCTGTTTCAATAAAAATTTGTGCCTGTGAGCGATCTCACAATTGTGGCGTTTTTTCACAGGCCGACGGGTGGCCTGTGAGGGCGCCAATATAGATACTTTATGCTGCACTGAAACTTTCTGAAGTTGGGTTTTAATTTAACTTACTTCGCTAGCATATTTGTTGCATTCTGGAGTATTTTAAAGCAAAAATAACAGCTTTCTAAAAATTTAGCAAAAGTTTTTATGTTAAAAAATTGATGTATTAACATAGTTTTACAATTTTTACTTTAAAATTAAAACATAAATGCCAATAAAAGCGAAAAAATGACCATTTAAATTAATTGAAGCATTTTCAATTTATATAACGCCCATATAACAGCCTAGCAGTTATTCAGCAGCGTAGATATGTGCGTTTGCTGGCAAGCCGAGCATGCGGTCAGAATGCGTGCGTCACCTGTGAAATTTGGCCTGTGCCTGTGGCCTGTGACAGGCAGCATTTTATGCTTATTGAACCGAGATTCACAGGCACCTGTGGCCACAGGTCACAGGCCCGCAAATTTGTGCCTGTGGGCCTGTGAGTTTATTGAAACGGGCTACAGAAGCACAACTTTTCTGAAAACAATGCAACAATTCAATAATTCAAGAACCGGTGGTGTTTAATTCAATTCTTAATTTGGTTACTAAGGAAATATGTGCATTTTTTAAGGATGACAGAAAATACTCCTTTTCGAACTCGAGCGAAAACGGGTTACTATTCAAAACTGAACTTTTATAGCTGTCAGTATACTATACAACTAAAACAGAGACGTAAGTTTACCCACCATCTGGTTTGTGATGCGAGATGTTACCCCTATTTTGCTGTTATGCCATACATTGCATCGCCACTGGAAAAGGTCGAACAAGTCAAAACTATACGCACTAAAGTCTGACAAAAAATAGTTGTACCACTTGAGAAAACGAAACATGTGATTTCGTTACGAAAAGAATAGATTTTGACCATCGAGAGTACAGCATGTAGTCG
Organism: Trissonchulus sp. WLG1_4; assembly: GCA_030248245.1. Classification (NCBI taxonomy): domain Eukaryota; kingdom Metazoa; phylum Nematoda; class Enoplea; order Enoplida; family Ironidae; genus Trissonchulus; species Trissonchulus sp. WLG1_4. The sequence goes on along the minus strand of JASANF010001454.1, from coordinate 41,309 downwards.
CGGAAGTCATGCCATTAAAATAAGTAAGTGCGCAACTATTTTCTGTCAGAGTTTAGACTTCTTCATTATGTATATATACACTTACTTATTATTATATTATATTTTTGATTTAACCAACTTAATTATGCCTCATTTTTTCAGAGATAACTTAACCAGGAAGAAAATCAGCTGCTTGAAAACAAACTGGAATAATATTGTCGAAAACAGGATAGTCCATCGGCCCAAGTAAGGTTTCTTTCGTTCATTAAAAATGTATCTTGTCAAGTTTCTCAGTGTTTATTGACTATTTTTGCCAGACATGAAGAAAAACACTGAAATGACTGTTAGAATATCCTAAGATTGATACTTCTGGAAATACAATTAGCGACTTCTAGTCATCAGATTCTCGCAAGCCTAGCGTGAAATATGCTGTTTGCTATTTTTTTGAGTGCCATTACTGCGAATCCCAGTTTAAGGGGTTGCACTATTCATTTATACTTACATACATGAATTACGAAATAAAGTTCTGTAGTGAATGGTAGCTTGAATTAGCGTAAGTAAACAAACTAAATTTAACTTATTGTGATCACTTTGCGGTTGTCAGTAACCATATTTCTATTTCTACCCACTAGTAGTTTACGGCAGCTAGGGACTTTATTAATGATGGGTCAGAATAGAGAGATAATTGTTTGTTTGCTAGTGATGACACTGGTGCACTAACAAAATTAAAAACAAATAATGCTTACTCTTTCAGTTGAAAACTAGTCAACTAAACTAAAGGATCATTAAAATTGTCGATTTGGGTGTAATTTTAGTTCTTTATAATTAGCAATTTTTTGTTTAAAGCACCCCTTAGCCTAACAGGTCGCCATTTTGCTTGCATGTCGACGGAAGACAAGTTATTTTTAACAGATAACTTATTATGTATTTTTGTTGAAGTCATTATTGAGCACCTTGTTTTCAAAACAAATTGAGTGAAAACAAAGAAACACCCTGTTATGAAAACTGAGCCTGTCTAGCACTAACAGACATATAGTTAACAGCAATTCATCATTTTTAACCAACTAGACAGCCATTTCTAGCCAATGTTTAAGACGGTTCTGGTTTTAACTGATTGCAAGATGCCAAATGATTATTTGATGGTCAACTACATACATACTGCTTTACAAGATACTGTTTATTACTGAAGGGGTTAGTAAGACAGGTAAAAAACAGAAAAAATGTAAACTACCTCCTTTCGTTCCAACTTCAAACATACAGCTACATAGTTGTGCTGAAAATCACCAAAAATCATACATGAAATTATGTTGGTCTCTGCACTGAGCGGCCGCACATAAAAAGAGTTACCTACGATTCCGTTTATGTAACTGTTGGACCTTGATAGTACCAGTGACACTACTCCTTAAGCCACTACGCAACGCTGCAGGGGTCAATTCATACTTCTGTACGGACATTTGGACATACGGGCAAACAAATCCCTATCACGCACGCCTATAATCAAGTAACATACATAGGTCAGCTTAAAAGACCATCGAGTATGTAAAAGTATGTAAATGAAAAATATAAACGAAACTTAAAATTCTAATAATAATAATTAAAGGTAGCAGGGCTAGTTTTATTGAAAACAAAATGAAAAAATACAACATAAATAACATAAACGAAAAAATCAACAAAAGAATTATGGCAATCTGCTTAAAAATAAAAATTTCGACTCTACTTGATAATGGGACACTTCCTTATTAGACTAAAACGTCTCGGTACTTAACATCTGTAGCGCTAAGAGTTTTTTCCTCAATTTAAAAGTCGGTCGCTTTTCAGATTGACCACGCCAGACACAATAGGACAATCCTAAAACTCTATGTAGGCGCTTTTTGACCCAGAAGTTTACCGCCGGTTGCAAATTCATTAACTGAATTACTTTTAACTTGACGTGACTCAATGGCACTAAATATTGTCGAATCAACTTGTAGATCAAGTTTGTACAAAATTGTTCAATGTCTTAACCCAACATTCCAACCTGCTTACATACTACGTTTAAAAAAGAAAACCCGGGTACTAACTACGAACAATAGTGAAGATGTAGATATGTAGTTCCTTTTGTAAAGATGACTTTTATTATCGACCATTTTCGCTGACGTCTCGAATGGAAGTTACATAATGCAACTGTCTCAACAGCCGTTAAAGTCGAATTCGTATCGTCTATGCAGTTATGACAATATGAAAATATCTTGCTGTAATGATGATAGTAGGGCCTGTGAAACAATTGTCTTGTTTGTTTCCTAAAGTATTCATTTTAATATCTAAAAGGAATAATCGGTTCAATGGAAGCTACATATCGATAAAATAATAGTATACTTAACAGTACCAATACTACACTATGTATATAGCAACTTAATAGTAATAACATAATATACATGATAGTAGTATATATTTAGAGAAGTCATATAGCCTTTGCGCCATGAGAGCAGCTTCAGACAAATTGATGTAACTTCCAACTACGGACTTCCGGAGCATATGGCGAATACGATTTTCAAAGAGAAATTTGGCGTAAAATTTGGCGTAAAGGTTGCAAAAAAAGTGTTACAATAAAACAAGAAAATATACATAAACACCTTTCGATTGACTGTTATAATACCAAAGAATAAACCAATATCTCTCTCTAATGTTCACCATTACGACTGCTGCGTATGACGTATATATATTGAGAGAATTTAAAAATAACTGAGCTTATCAACCAATTATTTTTATTACTTCTGAGCTATAAAATAACGTAGCTTAGCGATTTACGTCGAAATTAGCGACCAATTTAGAGCTTAAATTATAGAAAACCGTTGTTTTAAACAAAAACTAATTAGTGCATGCCAAATCAAATTCCAGCCATAAAATAACAGTTTATGAACAGCTATTATGAAACCGAAATTAGGACAGACAAGGACAAAAATTAGAATGACGACAATCCGAAAGAATATACAAACATAAACCAACAAATATGCTGTATAATTGTCATAATTTACCTTACCTGACGTCAATTTATAACATGTCATTTAGAAAGTCAGAGGTTACATTTAGTTCCCCTTGAGTTGAAACTACAATTAAATATCCTTGCTTCCTTAACGCTGCAAATGCGTCCTCACGAAACACACTAAAGATTGTGGACCTAATGGGACGATCCTGTCTGAATTTCGTTGGGCTTTAACGGTACACAGCCCAGTGGTTGGTTACAGGAATGAGTTTAGCGTGTTTTTTGAATTTTTAAATTTCAAATTTTGGTTCAACTCTAACCTGCGCTTGGAAGCTTATGTAGCAAACTCTATGCATTGAATTGTGTTCCGAAATTTTTTAGAAGGTTTTTCAATTAAAACGTTCATGTTACCCTAAGCCTAAGCTAATTCATTAAACTATTACTGCTTATAGTATATTTGTTCAAATCTGGCCGTTAACAAAATTTATGGGGAACTATATAAAAACTACTGACTAAAAGATATTTACGGCAAAAATATCTATCGTTTGTTATTAAAAAATGGACTCAGCTGCGATAAAATTCGTTAAACCAGTGTCGCCCGGAGATTGGCTTGTTTGTTTTCTGAAAAGTATCCCTGTCATCAGAAAATAAGCTGTGAAAATTGGCATATGTGGCTTAGCTTATATAAAATAACGGGCTGGAAAGTGAAAAAATGATGATATAAATAAAAAATTGGGAAGCTTAGAAAGCGAAGATTGGAAATTAGCGTTCACTGATGGCTAATAGTATTATTGGTCTCATAAATTGTGTCCAACGGCTACGTGCTAGATCATAACGTTTTGTGGTATTGCCCAATTATATTAAATATATAAGCGCCAATGCTTTGTGTACTCTTACTGTAATGAAAAAAACATTCAGGCAAAACAGTGAATTACACATGTATCGCCCCATTATGGAACAAAATCAAATATCATCAAACTTTACTTAAGACATTTTTACGATACTTATATTTAAATAAAATTATAATGTGTAACTTAAACTTACTAAACAGTGGCTGAGATTAAAGTTGATTTCTAATGGCAACCAGCACCCATTGAAGTTTCACTGATTAGCTGACAGATTTTTTTCCTGTAAAAAACTCAACTGCACAAAACTTCGAAGTGAATAATATTATCTGGCATCCAAGCAGAGCCATCAGTGTAACTTCCGGTAATTTTGTCAGAGTTTTTCAGTGAAATGTCGTTTTTAGATGGTCCTGCTTCAAAGTATCATTCAAATTCCGGGTTTATCGGAGAGCTAGAAGGAAACAATCACTATTTTGTGAAGTATGACAGACACTTATAATAGTCAGACGGAATAATTTGACCGTTATAGAGTCAACAATAGGTAAAAAATGTATCATGGTAACTATGCAAAATAACATTTTAGTCGATTATACAAAAACCCAGACATTCGTGATATTTTTAAAAGAATAATACATTTTACCGAATCGTATAAATATTTCACAAAACTATTTAATTCAATTCATTGTTGATTTTATGCCAGACGTCATGTCGCCCCTTCCTTGACTGAAACGTAAGCCAGACATTTATGTCTGGGATTAGATACTGGAAATGTTTTGTAAAAAAGTGACATATGGCCAAGGGAGCATCATAAACTCTAAACTTCAGAATCTTACCTCATATATGTATTACTAAACATAAAAATTGCATTTGCAGCAATATATACATAACTTATACAATAATAAAATTAAAATAAATAAAATTGTACTACGGTTTTTATCCTGTAAGCAACTTTTAAAAATACGCCCTCGACAATCAAAAACTTGAACTTGCAAATCACGCAAACTGCTTCGTGGCCAGCTTATGCCAAAAAGCAGTATAAAGACCTGCCGCCGCTGAACGCACTGGTCGAGACTCACAGTAAGGTGTCTCTCTTGAACCGAGTCTAAGTCGAACACGTGACACGTGAGGTATAAAAAACATAGAAATCAACTAGAATCGTAAATTTCATTTTAATTAAAAAGAGCGTTTTAGACAGTGTCTACAGTCAAACACGTTTTGTGAATCCCAGCCAGTATGCAAGAAAATAATTCAAAACTATTGACAGAGAAAATGTAAACACATTTATTGCTTACATGTACAGTATAATATAAGTTTATTATTCTATTTAATACATTTTTACTTAAATATTGCCTAATTATCCAAAAAGTGCTCGCAAAACGTTTGTGCTCATGGTATGTAGTTTCTGCTTCGCACATTTGCATATTGTGCAACATTAGAAGCAGTTAATTAGCAAATCATTACAATAAAGTACATGAGTTATTCTTTAATTTCCACCAATTTGTTATATCTTGGACAAATTTTCGGTGCAATTTCAAACGCATGCTTTTGTTATAAATAAGAAATACAACCCATAAGACTTGGGGGCTGTGGTGTAGTGGTTAGCATTCTCGACGTAGACGCGTACAGCTCGTGATCGGTTCCGGGCGCCTACATTTGTTTATTTTTTCGAAATTGGGGTTCCTCTCGCCTTCATCACTTCTAAAAGGACATGATTTTGTAAAGACAGCTACAGCAAACAAACCGTCCACTATTGCTGATTAATACATTGCCCCTCAACTTTAATTGAATTGGTTTACAGGCAATGTCTAGATATGGTGTTAAATGGCAGTGCTTAGGTAGATTGAAAAAAGGTCTCAAAGTGTGAAATACAAGGTGGTAGTGACTGACACCAATGTTAATTTTGATAATCACAAAATTCAACAACAGGCTCTGACCAATTTCAGTTTTCAGAATTGTTTGGTGAATTCAGACTCTGGTGCTTGTTGGTGCGATTTGGCTTCACTTATAAAAATAATATTTAGGCAGTCTGGAATGTAACCATACTTTCGCAAAGTGTGTAGTAAAAGCTTTTATACCTAACTTTACATTTTATTGATGGTTTCGAATAGTAAAAAAAGATTTGTAACTTGTAGGTACATATGTAGGTATGTATGTAGCTTTGACGGACAAAATTGAAAAATCTGGTTAAATAAGCGAGCCAGCGAGCGATTGTACGACCACGCTTTTCAAATTTGTATTAGTACTTATTTAGTGTGAAACCTACAGGTTCAACGAAACGTTACAGTTATCTTTACGTTTTGTTTATTAAAAATAAAATAAACAAAAAATAAAAATATAAAAATAAGATAAAGAACATAATTTTTTTTAAATACATACCATACTAAATTAGTATTATACTTCAGTATTAGTTCTGCAATTGTAAAGTACACACAAACGTATTGGGTGGATTTCACAAAGGGGGTTTTACGAAACCATGGTTTTACGTACGTTTTTATATGATTTGCACATAATTTCATTACGATATATCGTCTGATTCGTTACGAATTTCGTAGATTTTCTTAAACCATGGTTTTAGCGCAGTTGAAATTTGAAACCTGCTACACAGCAGGTCTCTGTTTTGCCGAAATTTCTGCTGAGCTAAAACCATGGTTTAAGAAAATCCACGAAATTCGTAACGAATCATGCTATATTTCGTAATTAAATTATGTGCAATTCATATAAAAACGTACGTAAAACCATGGTTTAGTAAAACCACCTTTTTGAAATCCACCCATTATGTCATAAATACAAACTTGTGTTATTGCATTTTTTGGCAAATTTCACCGTTTCACAAATTTGGCCTGAGTTCAATTTTCACGCTACTACAACCAACAGAAGAGTGTTTTAATATTTGCTCTTCACGCTGCGATAAACTTTCACTATGTTCAGAGAGCTTCATTATGAATTTCAGCGCAAAAAATGACCCACAATTGATGATTTTGAACTTGTTGAAACGTTTTTCTAAAAGTGTTTGGCTACTCAAAACTGCGTGCGGTGTCCTTGAGAAAAATGAAATTCATAGAGCTACTCAACAATGCTTTGCTCTGGTTTTATAAATCACTCTAACTGGCTATTCATTCACAAGTGAGTGCGGTGCGACTCAGTAGTATCTATCAGTGAATCTGTCAAGTTTTGTTCCAAGAAAAATATTTTTAGACTTTATTCGATAATATTTTTTGAACGTAGACTAACAACAATCGCGATCAAAAAAATTTTGATGCAACCTTGCAATTGTTTTGTTACTTACATATTTTTTAATTCTAATTTCATACATTTCATCATTTTCTGAACAATAATACATTATTGGGTCGATATATATCAGATAATCATAATTATGTTTTAGTCGGTTCACAACGACTCAAACTTGGGCCGTAGTCTTTAGTAGCATAGTAAACAATAGAAATATGCAATAACATGCAATTACAAAGAAATTAGTTACTTTTGTTCTAAATGGTTTCATGACTGTACATATGATTTCAAGAAATGTCATTCTTAAAGGTGGTCGCTCTAGCTTCCTTCTTATGCATGGCTTAAATATTCTGTGTTCTTAATAAAAAAAGAAAACAATAACATTTTCTAATAAGCATTGTTGCATAAAACTCATCAAGAATCATTAGTTTTAAGCAATGAGCATAAAACTAAAAAGTGTGAAAGAGTAACACAGTAGTTTTCCTTGGTCTTTTGGAATGAACTCACGCAACAATTGCATTACTTCTACGTGATGTCAACTTATTTTCGACAGGGTTCTTATAGAATAGTGGTTACTGAATCTGAATCAATTGATCTAACTTAAATATCTTGAATATTTCCATTAAATTGCACTTTTAAAATATATAATTGCATGCTTTTCGTTATGTTATTACATTTAATTAAAACGTGTCTATCATTCAGTAATTTTTGCTTTATCACATAGTTTAAGCTACTCAGCAGTAAATGTGAGCAGTATGCACAACTGGAAAATTTTTAATGCAAAAAAATAATACAGCGTTTTATATTTTCTGTAGTAGGAGTACTGTCACTCAAAAAGGTCAACAAAAAATGTAGTTTTGTTGTAATTTAAAAACAAGATGCTAGAGAGAGACACAGATAAAAAGATGTACGAACCGGGCTAAGACATTTCACTTTGGTTAAAATTTTCGATAATTAGAAAACCCTTTTTCAACTGCACGGATTTATGTTGCACTTAAGAATAAATTTCTCAAAACTTTGCCGCCATGTTTTTTAGCCATATTTAGAAGTACATAGGTACAGCTACATACCCACATAGGTACGTTAGACGTGCGTATATGGGACTTTTAAAAGTACCTGTACTTATAAGCTTAAGAGCCAATCTGCAAGTTTATAGTAGCGTTACAAAACTGTTCGCATCAAGTTTTTTCTTGAAAAGTTTGCAAAATTCTAAATAGGATTGCTTAGAGAGCTATTTTTTGCAATTTGTTCCAAAATTTTACGTGACTGTTTGTACCAGTTAGACAACGTTTGCAAACAAAACTTTTTTTGAGTCTGTTGAAAATTTAGAATAGAACTACTCTTAATATACTAAAGCATCATCAATGAGTATTCACGAAATGTTTTTTTTACAAAAAACTTCAAAAAACACCACAAACTTTATGACAACTTTTGAGTAATGTTTGAACACCGTTTTTAGGAACTTGGCCAATAACTCTTTAGAATGTCTCCCGGTGTATTGGTACGGATTGTTTTTCTGGTGAAATTAAAATTATGACTAACAGATGGTTACGTCTTATTTTGGCTTTTTATTCTGCCATTTTAACCATCAAAATGCCCACGGTAAGCGCAACGGGCAACCTGAATTAGTGTTGATATCCAAGGATAATTTGTCACTAATGAGTTAAAAGTGGGGATTCAACCCAGCGAACTTGATGTTCAAATAGATAATTATTATATGAATTTTCTTTTTGATATATAAATTATACTTAACTGAAGCACTTTTCTGAGATTAGCATTGCAAAAAAACCACCATAGTTGCATATTTGATGTTTTTCGTTGAATCCTGTCATAACTGCTTCCATTGCTTCCATTTTTAGAAATATAGCCATGTAAAGTCTGGCAAAAAATAGTTGAGCCACTTAGTCTTTTTAGTGGGCATGACTTCTAAGACTACTTGCTTTACTCTTGATAGTCAAAATCTATACACTTCGTAACGAAATCACATTTTTCGTTTTCTCAAATGGTGCAACTATTTTTTGTCAGACTTTAGTTTTTGTTTAGGACGGCAAATTACACCGTCACCGGCACCATCGTAAGGACATGCGATGCACCGCCGATACTTGTCGGGTGAATGGGAGACTAATGGCGGCCTCGGGACGAAATGGCAGGGCCGAAACGCTAGAAGCAGTAGATGAACTGAATTTAACGCTAAATATAGCAATTTTTGTCGATAATCCTTTATATAGGAAATATTTGCACAGCCATGGACTGCGAAAAGCCGACACGGAGCTACAGAATTTTGTGTTTACAGTACTTAGAGCAGTAAGTGTAATAATTTGTGTTGTAAAAATCATTATACAGATATATTAGATAAAAAGTTTTAGATTCATAACTTAAAGGCTACAAATATATAACACATATCTTTAAGACATACTGTACAAGGAATAACAACACTTAGGGCCTATTCCTTTACCGGATTAAACGGACTGGACTTATTTTAGTCCGAGGTTTTGGAATGACAAGTCGGACTAAACGAACTAAACTGTTTAAAATAAGTCAGCGGCTCAATTTTAGTCCGAACAAATTCCTAAACTCACCGGATTAAACTTTTTAGTCCGATCCCATTCCTAAAGTACCACCGGGTTAAAATCTCAACTGGACTAAAATTAGTCCGATTAAAAAATTTCCGTTCCTAAACCGGATTTAAATAAGTCTCTTTAGTCCACTCGCTGCATTTTACATGGAGTTTTAGTCCGCGTTCTGTTACGCGGATTAAACGGACTTAACTTCCCGGTGCCCCCCAATTAATCGCTTGCTACTTCTGACTATTTGAACCGATTTGGACGATTTATATATCAAATTGTAGCTGAATAATTGGGCTATTTTATGGTGTATTTTAATTATCTGTTTAAAAAACGTATTTCAAAAAAGTTTCGTCAAACTTGCTTTTCTTGGTCAATTTTTAACAAATTCTTGTCAAAAATTTAAAATTTGTTTCAAAAAAGGGTTTTTAAAAAGAGTTCGGATATGATACTTTAATAAAAAAATTTCAAAATGTTTATTTAATTAATTTATTCAAGTCGGATTTGAAATCCAACGAGTCGTGGTCAAGGCGAACGCTTTAAACACTCGGCTACGCCGCCCTGAACGATGGTGCTAAATAGAAATTATATATAATGGATAGTAAAAAATCAATATATTATCATTTGCAGCTACTTTTTTGCATTATGTGCCGCTGCAAATAATTATTTTATATTGCGAAAACGCTGTATTCAAATAGCGAGTTAATTAATGGTCAACTTCAACTGCTCAGCCAATCAGAGTACAGTTTGTAGGCGGAGACAAAACTGATTGGCTGGTGCGAAAAAACATTACAGTTGCACCAGAAATTAAAATTTATCAGTGTCGGGAAGTTTAAGTTTAGGAATGACACTGGACTAAATTAAGTCCGACTAAATTTAGTCCGATTATAAATTTGGTCCATTCCTAAACTACCGGATTAAACAGTTTAGCGCGAAAAACTAAGTCCAGCTTGATCGGACTAAACAGACTTCAGCGCGCTAGCTGTTAAGCCCGTTTAATCCGGTGGTTTTGGAATGGCTTTTTTCAGCATAATTTTTAAACCGTTTAGTCCGATTATAATTAACCCTTTAATCCGGTAAAGGAATAGGCCCTAAGCTAAACTGCAAAAAAGTTTAGGCTTAAAGCATAAATAAACTGCTAAGATTATACTCATTAAGATGTGCTATTTTATTCAAAAAAGTTGCAGAATGAGTCTAAAGTTACTTTTTTTGTGAGTCCTAGCTATTAAAGCGTTTTTATTGTCTTAGCCGTTTGCACATTCAGTAATAACTTTTTAGTAATAACACTAACTTTTTAGTTGGTATAATTTGTAATAAGGTGGCCTTTTTTCTATTCCAGGCTCAGTCAGTCTTTCATTCCAAATCATTGAGGCCTAACTTGGCATTGAAGCTAGTTCATTACAAAGTGTTTAAGCACACTCCGGTAAGTAACTTTTGTCATTTTTTCTGTCCACTTACTTCGTTTGCTAATAAGTTTGCAATGAAATTTAGCTATATTTTTCAGTGTTGCATTTCAGCATAAATTTTTTACAAAATGTTTAAGCATAATTATTAATAATAGTGAAAAATATTTAGTTTTTTCAAGTAGGTTAGGTGTTTCAATCACGACTCACCTCCAGACAGAAATGCTTTAATAAGAAACATTTCAACAATATAATATCTTAAAAAAAACTTTACTGTTGTAGTCCGAGCTTCATTTTCGGCGTCATCTGGGCGACATGACGCGGTATCTGCCACAATTCTGTCAGTATCAGCAGAATCGTAACGTCAATGGAAAGGCCTGGGGTCACGCTGTCATTTTGTCTGGGTAGGTTTATTTTGCTACTGCTGTTATAGACTGGATTTAATTATCACCAAAAAACTTACAGTGTTGATTAAAAAACAAAAACAATGTTAAGGCTTACGGTATTATTGACTTTTGGTAATGGCAATGGAAATGTTAATCAACTTTTTTAATAACATTGGGGTAACAAAAATAAAGAGTAAAAAGAACTTTCGTTTTATAAGCATTTTGTAATATTTAATTAATTTTCCATAACCATGATTTTATTCTGTTATGCTAACACCGTTAATTTAGTATTATTTAAAGTTATTTTCAGGTATGATTTGTATCAAGGAAATGAGAAACAATATACAGGTAGTATACTGTTTTATGTTTTATATACTTCTATTCCTTCTAAGATCCTGTATCTATAGTGTGGTGGTTTCTTCTTAGCTCCAATATTTTTTGCAATTTTTTCTGCTGCGCCACAGCGCAGCAGGTTTTTTTAGAATGAGTCTGTACAATTGTAACGTGCATCTTGGTGACAATTGTGTGCGTGTTTGTGTGTCCTTTGATCAGTGTGATTGTGCGGATGTTACGTGAACCTGAGAGTGTGCGAGAATTTGTTTAGTTAGTTTAGTTTGTTGTTTGTTGTTTGTTTGTTTAATTAGTTTGCCTGTTCTGGTCATTGTGTGACTGTGTGATAAATATGTACGTGGCTCATTGTAGCTCATTTCCATATCTAAATAACGTGTGGACAAAATTCACCTGCAATATTGGTACGATAAAAAACATGCAGAAGTCTGTCGCAAATAATTAAAAATAACGTCGCAAACATCTCAAATCAAGTTAAAATACTCTCACAGTCACTTGCAATTTTTGTTCTCACATTTTCTGATTTTTTTGCAACGGCATGGGCTGAACCTCTGTTGTGATGTGTTAATTTGTCACATTAAATTTTTGTACACAGCAATACTTTTACTGAATTTGTGCACAGTTACGAAGCATGTTAGTCTCTCAACTGACAACTGCAATAGGTAAAACTTTTTATTACCATGATTAAGTATTTGCTGCAGCAGATTTTGTTTCACGAAGTGATATTCTATGTTTGATATTTCCTTACCCAATTTGCATTGGGATTTGCTTGAAAACTTAAAACTGAAGCGTCAGTGTGAACAGGGCTTTACATTAGAGTTCCAGTAAGATAGCTGCGGCGACAGCCCACACATTTAATATTATGATAATTTAAAATTTGTTTGAATAATTTGCATCTAAAATTTAAATGTTACGACAACATTTGCCTAGAACTGTAATTAAATAATTTTCATTAGGTACATAAACCACCAGTTAAATAATTGTTTCCATTACAAGATGTATTCGTAAATGTAAATAATTCAGTTTTGAAACATCAACACTATAATTATTTAAAATCATTAATAAAGTTACATAGAAAGTTACATAGAAAGAAATAAACAACTGTATTTTGTACAGTGCTTGTTGTTGTTGTTTTGTTGTTGTATAAACAAGCACTGAAATATGTATTTTCACAAGATGACAGTCAGTATTATTTTATCGCTTCGGAAAAATGTAGCGCGGCCTGCACCAAATTGTTGAACAAGCAGCAATTTCATGCAAAATTTATGGAGTTCTTATCCATGGGCACGACCAGCCTTGCGGTCTGCACCAGTATCAGTAATTTTAAATGCAAATCATATTCGGTAGAAGCTAAATCACTTGGAAGAATTTGCTTCAAAGGAAGTTAAACCTGTCGCTACCCACTATACTTTTAATATTCGGAATGGTTTTTTGGCATTAGGGCCGATTTATGCCTATAGCCGTATGTCCGTTAAGCTGACCAAATTGCGAAATAATCGACACTAATAGTGTAGAAGTTCAGCCCGTGGCGTGATTATTTCGTAAGTTTGTCGGTTGATGGGACATAGGGCTGTAAGTATGCATAGACTGTCCTGTTACAATTCACTTGGTTCTTAAGGACAAAGCTTCGCAATTTTGGTAACGAAGTACTAACCAGTAACCAACTGTAAACTTTTTGTCATGTCATTCAATGCAAGAATAATAAAATTTTACAACTCGCAATAACCCATAAACATGCAAAAATTGGTGAACGCAGACCCAAAACATCTTTTGGAATTTTTTTAAACTTTTTTGGGCTAGTTATTTTAATTACATAAGTCATACTCATAAGTCTTATATTGGGAATTTTTTGGCAATTCACAGCACAGAAATGTGTGGCACTTTTCTGACAGGTGTAGACCTAACGGTTAAATTCTGGTAAAAACAGTTTAAATCAGGCATCATTTATTGGATAGCCGCATGCAGAACATAGCCCTTTTAACTATTTTTGCTTGTACCGCTACATGGTGGAACTCATACGTGGGTAGTTGGCAAATTCTGGGTGGGGGGAAGTAGTAGTTCTTTTTCAATATTTTTGAGCTGCTGTATTTTACTTATTAGTTGTGGGTGGAACTTTGCCTGTTTTATAAGCTACCTGTTTTTTACCTGTTTTATAAGCTACCTGTTTTTTACCTGTTTTATAAGCTACCTAAACAAACTTAAAATTACTTGAATCCATCCCATAGTATTTGAAACAAAAAATGTGGGGTGCTTTGGAAATAAAAACAACACCAAAATTAAATAAAAAACACTCAATTTGCTATTTTTGGGCCTACAGTAACCCACGAAACTAACACCAATAGCAACAACAACAAAAGTTGGCTAGCTGGCCGCCTGGGCCAGCTTACACACAAAACACGATCACGCATAACGGTAAGTTTACACACAAACACACACACAATTTTGTCCAAGCGATTACACGTAGCACGTGTAATTCGCTAGGGCAAATCAAATGTAAGGTCCTGTCGCTACTGTGGTAGCGACAGGAAAAAGAGTACAATGCTACAGAAATAAGTAACTTACATAATATATTCGTGAACACATAATTCCAACGACATTAATGCTCAATTTAAACGTCAGTTCCGTCAGTCAGTCAAATTGACAGTTTCGGTTACTATTAAAAATGAGTTACGACACAACATTATATACAGTATGTGTAGTCTATGAAAACGAACCGGGTGTTAAGAAACATTTCACATTCACGAAAGAAAGAAAAACAGCTGGCGTCGGGAATTGAACCTCATGCAAAACCACTACCCGACAGCGCAAAGTTCTGTTGGCCTGAACTCTCATTTCTGCATATCATTTGTTCGAGCACAGTTATTTTCGGTGCTACTATTTTACCTAGTCTTATGTAGTTATCGGTGCTACTTTTTTACCTAGCGTTATGTAGTTATCGGTGCTACTTTTTTACCTAACTAACAGTAGCCTTGTCGCTTACACAACTTATTCTAAGACATAATTGGGAGTTGAGGACACTCCCGTTGACGAGCTTCTCATACATGCTATAGTGATGTCATATTTTCGTGACTTTATACATTTTCCAGATGGAACAAACAAAGGCTTGTGCACTTCCTTTTGGGTATCGAAATTAGAACCCTGTGATATGTACTTCTAGCAAATTAAGTTTATGACACTGTTTATGCTCACAAAGCACCATTGCAAAGGCAAGTCTGTTGCTACGTAGAATATTTGTCGAATTGTCGGCCTACAAGGGTCTAGAGCGGGATTGTAGAGGTCCATACAGGTCCGTCATCCCCTTCGCTCAGATTGCCGTCGTAGTTCACAAAGGTCCGTCATTCCCCTCGCCCTCGTGCTCGGTGGCTCATCAAGCAGAAACGGTTGCTCACGGAGCGAAATCGGAAGAACATGTGAAAATGTTGCTCAGCACCACTCTCCGCCGGAGGCCCACCCCCCAAAGTCTCTTAGCTACCTACGTATTTATGCTGTATTTTATGTACATCTTGTGAGTCTTGCTAAAGCGTTTATCACAGTTTTTACAATATTCGTGACTGTATTGCATTAGGTGCCTCTGCTTTGTTTTGAATGAAAGCTGGCTATGACTTCCCCAAAGTACAACTACACTATTTAATACAAGTAAGCTCTACACACAACACATATATAACTAATTGCCAAGTGGTGTAAGTTCAATTCATTTTGATGCAAGCAGTTCACTTGCACAATGTTAATCTGACCACATACACACGCACAGACATACAAACACACACAACGCATGTAGACATGCTGCAGCTGGTAAGAATCAGCAGTGCAATTCAGTGCACTGAAACTGAGCATGATTTACATGCATTTTCAGTTTCAGTGCATTGACTGAAATTAGTATGCACGGCCGCTGAGGTGGCCGCGCAAAAACATTTTAAATAATTTGAAAATAATTACCGTATGTGATTTCAGGGTACGCCACGACTGACACAGTTTGTTCTCCACTGTCGTGTTCATTAGTAGAAGCTAGAAATTTCAAAAGTGCTTACACCTTGGCTCATGAAATTGGACATACTTTTGGTTAGTCAGTATTTATGTGTATTACCATTACCATTTACTTTATCTATTTACCACCGTAAATGCTGAACTATTTTATATAACGCACATTCCAAGTTTTGCATGTCTTTATATTCAAATACACTTCAACTATATTTCATACGTCATATTCACTGAATTGATCTAGATTAACTACATTGCCTGAAATATTCCAACATAGCATTGGAAAAAATTTCGAAAATTTGACGATAAATTAACGAAAAATTAAAAATTAAAATAAAATTAAAATTAAAGTTAATTAACGAAAAAATAAAGATGACTATAAATAGAGTATAGGTGTAGTTAGAGATCATCTAGCTGACAATTTACATTGACAATTTTATGAAACGTGCATAAAATAGTAACCATTCACAGATTATCTTAAGATGAACTCTTGAACCAGAAAATATAAGTCCCTAGATTTGTACCCAGCTTCTTTCGTTTCAATTTTTTTCTTATCTATCAAGCCTGCTTTCTGTAGCAGAGTGATTCCACGAATCATTAAAGTTTGGCGACAAAACTGAAGTTTCTAGACGTTAGCTCACTAAGCGTTTGAATGGTCATTGCAAATGGACACGACCATTCAAATTTAAAGGCCTATTCACACGTGGGCGCATTGCATGGCGTACGCCATGGCGCATGGGCGGGCGCACAAGAGGGCGCATGAGCGGGCGCACACGCACACTCGCATACTGCATTGTGTGAAATGATGCAGCAGGCAGGTTGAAAATAGAATGCGCCCGCTCATGCGCCATCGCGTACGCCCTGCAATGTGCCCGCTTATGCGCCCTCGTGTGAATAGGCCTTAACTGTTTTGGTTTCACTGACTATGTAATGCTGTAGCCTGTAATTGGAGCAACGCGCAATAACGTTTTAACAAGTGCCATATCTATTGTTTCACTTTTAGGTTTGGTCCACGATGGCATGGGCCAGAATAACTGTTCGCAAACCTGCTGCGTCATGAGTCCAATCATTTCATTTGGCCAGCAGGACTGGTCTAGTTGCAGTGTCAAGGAGTTCCAGAATGCTCTGAAACGACTGAGGTATAATAATGGAGTGGAAATTCATCTATAAAACAAATTTGACACTTTTAACCACTTTCTAGCTAAACAGATTAATTGATCAGATTGCAATTTTGCATAACTTAACTGATAACTTGTTTGATGTAATTATTGCGTAAATAACTTAACTGATTACTTAACTGATTTTAAATCCTGTAACCTTAACATTACTACTGCGGTCAGGGTATAGGTTCGCGGTACAGCCTTTTCCGCGTATATGATTGTTCGTAATTTAAAGTGAAATATTATGTGTAAAGTTTAAAGTTATGGAAATCTTTGTTATATTGCGGCCCCAGGTCTTATGTACCTCGCGGTGAGCTCGCGGTTAATTCTCAGATATTAGAGCGTGCTCTAGCTGTGCCAGGGGACGCGCAATAACAGCTTGACGCTAAGAGGTCGAAACTACAAGAATAGAAACTGCTCACAATCAGATTCGGGAGCAGCTAAAGAATCTCTCGAACGGGCCCTAATAACACGAACACACAATTAAATACCAGACCAGTAAACTCGAACACCAATTAACAAGCACTTTTGTTGACGAGCGTAGTTTTTGTCACACGACTACAATAAGTATTATTTTACCGTATCGGTAAAATACAGCGCGGCCTACAGCAAACGGATTTGTACAGAGAGCAGTCCTGCTTTTTGCAAATGTTTAATAGATATTTACACAGAGGTGCAATTTTACACAAGTCAAACTGTTTTGAAATACCAATAATTTTATTTCGACAAGATTTAAAATTTTAATAAAGTTTCGGCATCCATATTACTACCGTACCGTACGGCGAGTAGGATCTAAACTCCATTTATGTATGTGTATGTAGATAATTTTGTACGAATAAATTTTTTCTAAAACGGCACTAACACTGTCGTCTCGTTTCTTTTTTACCAAACTTCGTAAAAATTGTATAATAAAATAATATGAAACGCCTCGTTCAGACTTCAGCTTAAAAATGCTTGGATTAGAGCTTAGGACAAACCCCGTTCTGCTGCAGTGGAAAAGTTAAGCAATTGTTTTGAGTGTTTTGAGTTTTGACAAATTTTGAAATGCATAGTACAGACTTGATGCGATCCCATCTTCATTTGGTCTCACAGGTTTTTTTAGAAATAATTTTGGATAAAACGACAGAGAATAACGAAAGGGACAGACGAATAAGGATTAATTGAGGCTGCAAATTTCTGTTTTCTACAATATTACACAATTCAGAAGATATTCACAGACCTCACAGTCACAAACGATCACTCACGTCGCACACTTTCAGGAAGTAATCTAGAATAACTTAGTTCCTGATTGCTTTTTATCGTCATATAAAGTCTTGATCTGCAAGAATTTTTTCCAATTCATTATGAAATACTGCACAAAATTTCTATTGTCACAATGTGCACCCATCGGATGAAAATACTCTATATTTCCATTCTTATAAAAAAAAAATAAATTATAAAATATAAAATTTTTAATTTTATTAAAAAGAAGGTAAAAAAAAGGGGGGTGGGGGGAGGGAGAGAAGATTAGATTTTTGTGTTGAAATTAGTATGCACGTCCGCTGAGGCGGCCGCGCAAAAACCAAGGCTTTATTGACGAAGCCAATATGTGCAATAATTTAGACAATGGAACTCATTGCGCAATACAATAGGAAATGTAACAAACAATACATAATTCACTTAGACAATTGACTCCCTAACTCAGGGAGGACTGTAGGCTATTCTTAGATACAATTTATACAGCCTCCACTAATTTGCCCCCCCCCCCGATTCTAAACGCACGACCTTCTAATTTCCCCAGTAAGCCAACGTACCTATTTGCACTGCATATTTTTGATACTAAATCAAATTTCCCATTTTAGACTCAAATTAAGTTCCACCTTTTAGATTACAGTTGAGAACCTAATTAAAATATAATTAAGCTACTTTTTAGACTCAATTTATGCTCTTAAAATATGTATGAAACATGTAAGTTTTAGGCTTAGTTGCGGGCTCGTTTCCAAGACAACCAAACGTGAATATCTACTCAATGCCAAATACCTTACAAAAGGGCTAGGTCAAGTAGGACATGACCCGGAATATATAACATATTATTTCATAATTCTAAGTTTTAGCTCGACGGGAAAACTGAGTTGTCTAACCACTGACCATCTGAGCTTCAAGGGTGTGAATTACATGGCGGAGAAAATGCCCGGACAACGTTATCCCATTGAGGAGCAGTGTCGACACCATTTTGGCAAATGCTACAAATTCGTCTTGCGATCTGATGACAAATTAGAGGTAATATTTATTACAGCCAAAACGTACATATAATTAATATAGGTAACCATAAATGAAATTATAAAATCATGGAGTGAAATTGTTTCATAACTAATCAATAATTAGAGAATTTGAGCAACTAATAAATGTAGTATGTACGGTTATTAATATATCAAAAATGTCAGCAGAAACTATGTAAGTATGACTTTCTCTTCTGTAATGGTATTTCCAGTCTTTTAGTTTTGCTCATTCATAACTCTTTCAATTCTGCCATATAATAGTGTTTTAATGCATAACCTCTTAATTAATAAACGAATAAATATACATATCACTGTACAATGAATGTACAATAGGTTTTATTGTTTATAGTTATCAATGTTTAGGACGTTTGTCATGAAGCCTGGTGCAGTGATGGAGGGCGTTTCGTAAACGCATCTCACGCAGCATTAGAAGGAACTTATTGTGGTCCCGGAAAAGTAAGACAGCTTTTGCAAGCAGTATAGGTTACCCGAGCTATTGGCTAGCCTATACTACCTACTTTTGTAGTGTCTCGATATGAAGAGTCGAACCCAAAAATAAGCTAAAATTGATGAACTAAAGCAAGAGTTAATACGCAACTAAAAACATTTTAACAATCCCATATGTACAACAAAATATGCCGGATTCATATTTCACAGCAACTGTATGTATATCGAATCTGCTACTGTCACACCCAGCTGAGACAAAATATTTCAGAAAATATAGAGTGCTATAATAATCTTAGCTGTATTTACCCCCCAAAACGTTGAAATGTTTATAAATTAAACATCAACTTATCAAATTGCATAATCAATTATAAACTCTGTGATTTGATGTCATCTGTTGTGATCAACTCTTCATTAAGTGATTGATGATTGCAGTGGTGTCGAGGCGGTCGTTGTCTGCCCAGTAGCGAGCCAATGGCCCCGGTGGATGGGGGTTGGGGCCCTTGGACTTTATTGCCAGGCGGTCATTGCGGCTATTCCCTGTGCCAGCCCTGTATCATTGACAAGCAGCTGCGGATACGCAAAGAGATTAGAGTTTGCGATCAACCAACGTTAGTATGCATCCAGATTTTAAGGCTAATTTAAGATCTTTGTAAGCTGAAATGTTTTTAATTTACAGACGCTTAAATTCAATGCAAGCAGAAAGACATTAAAGACATTATATAACAGTAGTATGAGTCGCAATAGCAATAAGACTATATACGGAGCCTCTACTGTCATTAGCAATAATTTTAACACAACTTTGAATACTTCTGTAAACTACACACGCAAATACTTTATAGTTTGGCTGGTTTTATTTAGAATTA
The DNA here is from genome assembly GCA_030248245.1 of Trissonchulus sp. WLG1_4. NCBI lineage: Eukaryota > Metazoa > Nematoda > Enoplea > Enoplida > Ironidae > Trissonchulus > Trissonchulus sp. WLG1_4. Next base: position 20,888 of record JASANF010001454.1, on the reverse strand, counting down.
ATTAGACCTTTGTAAATGTCTGATGTTAACAAATCGCTTAATCGACTAATATATAGGATTTTTTGTCAATCTAAATGACTTGGTTATATGATATCATAATATCAGATATACGTGTTGATGTATTTCATATGAAAAACCCAGGTTATTTTATCATTTTTATTACACACGTTTCATGTTTAATTTCGCAATAGGTCACTGTTTTAGTCCTTCGAATGGTGGAAAAAATTGTGAAGGCTCTTCTCACAGAGGTTCAGTGTGTAATCCAAATGTAAGTCATTGCTACAGTCAGAAATGTTTATGCCTAAAAAGTTTTCATTAGATAGTAAATATGAAGTATTTTGTATTTTCGTTTGATTCAAGTGTTTTGCAAACAAAATTGTTTTTCTGTAGTAGTCATTTGAAAAACTAGTCTAAAAATGATTATGAAGTTGTGTTAAATATGCAAAACATTTTATTTGTACTGTCGAAAATAAATAAAATGCACCTGTAAAGATTAATTTTTGTTATAGAGTAATAACAGTAACTAAACATTAACAAATCAATTTCATATTTATGCAAATTTTGTCGCAAGTCCACAAAATGTTATATACCATTTGCACAGCATAGGAAACATTTAACACACGTCTATATGTAATATGAAACATTAAAACTATAAACTTAGCATTATAATTGTAAGTACGAGTAAGGTAACGAATATCTGCAGAATATGTTAGTTAGATTTCATAGACGATTAAACAATACTTCGGCAACACATGAAAACTTTATTGAAAATTGGACATCTGAAAACTGATTGTTGTAGGTTTGCGAAGGAGTCAGTATAACCCAATATGCTGGCAAAGTATGCAGACGATTAAAGCGTCTCTATCCGCAACACCCAAGGGTTAAGGTCTTTTCGGGAACAGGGCTGCAGCGTGAGTCACCTTTGTATTTTAAGCTAAATTTGTGACACTTTTTGAGTTACGATGGAAACGTATCCAATATAAAAATAATGACAAACTTTGTTGAAAGCCGATACCTATAGAATGCTATAGATATACCACTATGCTATATAAGATGGTATTCGCCTAATTCTAGCCATGTCCAGCGTGCACGTACTATAGAAGTGGCTTTTGGCTAACTTTAAACTTTAAGGAAAGGCCAAGTATGCACGTGCTATAGAATTTTCAAAAATACGATATTATGTGAGCTGCGCTTTTTGCTCTGTTTTAATTTGAACCTTCTGCCATTCCGTTTCGGTTCCAGGTAAATGGAATAAGCCGTGCATTGTTTGGTGCAACTTGAAGGCATCAACATTAATATACACCCTCTTTGATCCGTTTCCTGACGGCACACCCTGTGGACATAATCAGTACTGTATCAATGGACAGTGTACGGTGAGGCAAACGTTATACCTTTTTTGACCATTTACTAACCTATGGTTTTACGTACGTTTTCGTATGATTTTCACATAATTTTCTTAGAAATTATTGCCTGATTTGTTATAATTTTTTAAACCGTGGTTTTAGCTCAGCTGAAATTTTAGCGGACCATTAATGAAAATTTCATGCGCAACGTACGCAATAATGTACCACATAGATATGTCTACAGTTGGCATATATACTGACTGTTGTGTTTTATTATGCACAAGGCCAGTGATCTATTTCATTCAATATTAAAGCATCAAGTTTGCTTTTTATCATTATTTTCATGTCTTAGGATCCAGTCTGTGACCCCGCCGCCAAGCGCTTCTGCAAACCATCTACCGAGCTTACGAAGCCTGACACCGATGTCAGCATTCACTTGAAGCAGGAAAAATCAAAACCCCCAGAAAAAAGCATCGTCTATAATGTGGTGACCAATCCTGACTTGAGAAGAAAACCTAGCTCTAATGACAAGAAGCAAATTGCTAAACCACCTGTACTACTGCAAGGTTGGTGGCTATGGCGGAAATTGTTTAGCATTTTTGTTTTAACAACTGATTTCTACCATGATCAATTATAACGTTACCGATCAATCATAAATAACTAGAGCATTGATAAAATAATCCATTAAAAGCAACTGATCTGACATTTAGATACAGAATTTTTTATGATGCAAACATTCAAGCCGTGTGTAGCTTTTCAGGAAGGATGAGGTGAATTTGAATTTATCCTGTGGTTGATCACTGGGCAAAAAAGATGTCATCAAAAAGCTGAAAAAAAGTTACATGCGTATCAATTAAATCAAACAAAATGGCTTATTTTTAATGAAACCAAATAGATGCATTGGAGTTGGAAAAATGAGTTACAACATACAAAGAACGAATTTACCCAGTCTATGCGTTATTAAGGTTATATTAGTTATTTATGCTGCAGCTTCTCTAGAAACAATTAAACTGTTTTTTAGTATGGCAAGAATGGCAGTCATGGTCGAGTTGCAGTCAGTCTTGTGGTTTGGGCATTCGAAAGCGCAAACGTGTCTGCTCTGGGGGAAGATGTCGAGGCAACAGCAGACAAATCCAAGCCTGTATGATAAAACCTTGCTACAAAAATAATAGACGAAATTCTGTCCGCAAGCCAAAACCATCCACACAACAGAGGAGAAGAAATAGAAACAGAATACGACTGAATCGTAGAAAACCGATTTCTAGAAGAGGTTTGTTTGCAATTTAGGTAGTACTAATTTGTTGTGTTTAACTTAAAAACTTTGCATTATTATGATTTTTGTTTTTTAAAGAAGTCAGACTGTAAAAAAATACATGGCACATGCCATGCCCGAATTATTATTGACAATTAACAATTAACGACAATTTTTTGACAATTAACGTTTCATTTTTTTGGCCAACTGTTTCGAATTTCATTATATGAAGACATCCCGTCATTGAGAATTGAATAATGGACAAAACACTTTCGACCGCTTGCAACTCTGAATACCCCATGACGTCGAAAGTTTTTAAACCATACTTCCATGCATTTTCCATTAAATTTTTACATTCAATCATGTTTTACAGACATCGTTTATTATCACATCAAACTTTCTACTTTCATTTTTCAGTTTTAACCCGTCCAAAGCTGCCCATCAGAGAAGAGTCTCCCACCCGCGAATCAGTGACCGGACTGGGGCACCCCGTCCTGCAAGGTGATTGGTCCTCCTGGGGAGATTGGAGCTGGTGTACGCGTCCGTGCGGGGGAGGGATGCAGACGGGCAACCGGAAATGCCATCCCTCCGGGGCTGTCTGTTCCGGATCACATTCCTTACAGAGAACTTGCAACCTGAGACCTTGCACTGCCAGTCCTTGAAACCAGGAGCCAATCCGTTTCTGGCCAGGATTTACAAAAAGTGTTTAACTTTAGACTCGGTCTAAACAGTTGGTTTTTTATTTCTATTGATGTGAAACGTCGTATTGAGGAATTTTTTGTGTAATTTGATACTTCAAAAATTCTATAGGCTGGAAAAAAAGTGTTTTAACCTTAGAGACTCGGTCTGAACCGTTGGTTTGTTGTTTTGAAATCGTTGTCTATATAAAACTCGTATACGAAATAAACTGGGTTTAAGATGAACACCTTCTGAAAATCATACCCATAAAAGAGACACAATAGCGATCCGATTTGACAAATAAATCTGACTAAAGGTTTGAGTTTAGTCAAACAAATCAGTTTGAAAATTAAATGTGAGTTTGCAAAAAACTGTAGATCTTAGCACAAATTTATAATGTTGTATGTATTGCCAACCAGACTTGACTAAACTTGTTTTCGCAAATGAGCAAGTATATTTGTGAGCATAATTTTTCCGACATTTTTATCCTACCCTAACTTTTACACTGATAATTTTTCGATGTTTTGCAAATGTTTTTGTTGCACACGATATTTTGTGTTAATTGTTTTTACGTTGTTTTCTTTCAATGCTGTTTGCACAGTCGATGTGACTTTTGATCTTGTTTCTCGAAAGTGCACAATAGTGTTTCACTCTATAGAAGCAGAACTCTTGTGTTTATTAATCTACTGACACTTGAAAGCTTTTCTTCAACTATGCTACGACAGGCCGCTGTGAGAACCTGTTTCTATAATTATTTCAGACTATGAAGCTTTTAAGAAGATTTCCTCTAAATTGTCTTATAATTAAGTTGAAAACGTAAAATAGGCAAATACAACAATTAAATTAACTACAAGATTTCATTTTATCTCAAAGATGGACGTGTAGAGTTTGCCAAGCGAAAGATTTTGCTATTACATGTATATTGAATAAATGTGTATAAATGTATGTATGTATGTATGTATGTATGTATGTATGTACGTGTATTTATATATATATATATATATATATATATATATATATATATATATATATATATATATATATATATATATATATATATATATATATATATATATATATATATATATATATATATATATAATTGAGGAGTGTTTAAAAAACTTTTGAATATCAAAACTGTATCATTTTGCGTTTTTGTTTTACTATTTACTTAAAACCATCAATTCTATGGCAAATCGTTTCCCAAAATATGTTTTGTTACAGCAAAATAATTTAGCTGCATTAATAAAAAATATGCAGTAAGTTGCTATGTAGATATTATATGCAAATGAATAGTAAATAATTGTTACACGTGTACAGTTCACAATTTACTAGTATGAGCTTATTATGTGCTTTATTTAAAGTATTGTTGTGTTACTGTATTTTGTACACTACTTGTCTTTGAACGTTGTATTGAAGTAAATTGCACCTTGCCTAAACCTTGCCGTCTTTATTCACAAACAGGCGTACAATAGCAACAAAATACTAAAGTTAAACTCAAAAAGAAACTATTTAAGTACTAAATAGTCATTGGTCACAGCAGAACTTATAATACAGTTAGTACCTATTACTTATCTAATAATAATACAAAGGTAATTGCTTTTTAATGACATATACACCTCAACGTATTTTTGTTTTGATAAAAAAATATTAACAAATATTACAAAAAAAGTGAAATGCCACATCGCTGTTTTCAAAATTACAATTTTCACGCGCAAGGTATCAAAAAACAATCTGCTGATTCTACCAGAAATAGCTTAAAGTTATGTACTATGTGTGCTGAAAATTGGAGACGATACAAAAAATATATTCATTACAAAAAATAGTTAGATAGTTAGTTAGTAATAATGTCCAAAAATTGCTCCCAACAAAATTAACAAAATCAACACCCAGGTATATGAAACATTCAGTAAGCTTCCTTTGCTACTGAGTTCAGCCGTAATGACCGAAGCTGAAATTGTCAGCTTGCCCATAAGTGTTTGTCCATCGTGAGAGCTGGCCTGTCGACAACCGAACTTGGCCGTATAACAGCACCATTTGCCCGAGTTTAAAGGACAAACAGATCCATCCGCGCATAAATAGGAGTCCGGGTCAAGTAGGGTACACGGATCAACGCATAAGCCATCGCTACAAACACCTACGGTATTGTTGGGTACAGTATGACTGCTTGTTTTTGCGGCTGTCAAATTACAGTAACGACCATTTGTGCGAGAACTGTAACACGGTTTGGGACAGTAATCCGTTCGCTGCTCTTTGAGTTCTTCCGGGGGATACTTGATCACATCTGTGAACTCCGTGATGGGATAGCAACGCGTTGTGACACTGCCACAGCAGAGGCTGCATTTGTCTTCAAATGGCTCCCCTGAAAATTGACAAGGGTTTCACGATCAAGACAGAAAGGGGAAATACTTATTGAAAGACAGCATCAGCTCAAGAGGGATTCGAACCACCTATTCCTAGATTTACAGACCAGCCTTCTAACCATTTCAGCTACTAGGCCAATGCTTAGCTGTTGTTAACGCATTACATAACTGGTTTATCTTAATTGTTTCTAAGAGTCTTACGTATTTCTTAAGTCGTTATCACATAATTTTGCTCAACGTATTTATAATTTAGAATTTTTTGTATTGCTGAACTTTTATTAGGTACGCTGTCAAAAAACCGTATCCGTCATTTAGCTTACATACCCGGACAAAGACATTGTTCTAGTTGCAATCGGTGACAAATTGAAACGCATCTTGACTGGTTACAGTAACGAATGCCGAGAGGGTCGCACTGCACCCCATCGTATTGGTTGTGACAATAGGCGTCCCAGGAGGCTTCTTGAAGTACGTCGGTTGTTGCAAGGTTTAGCAGTGGCAACAGCAACAGTAAACACCAAGGCGGTAACATTATCAAATTAAAGTTGAACATATCCTATAAATTATGGTAATATATAGATCTTTTTTATTTTTATTTTAAAACTTTACAATTTCACCACTACTTAAAGCTGCCTTTACTCACTGTTATTCCACTATCGCTACTGAAGAGCTTATTCTAGGGCTTGGCGCTATTGTGCCAAACCTTATAAACATGAACTATCGTGTTAAAACAGATGGTATTTTTGTGAAGGCATGTTTATAAATTTGAATAATTACACGTTCCTCAAAAGTAGCAAATTAATAACCTTTCACAATAAATCATTAAAAGCCCTTTGTAATGTTGTGCATAGGTAAGGTTTGATTTGATAGTATGCTTTCAAGTTTCATAGATTCAGGTATGGCATAATGTGGTTTCAAGTCATGTTGTGGTTGTAAGACAGTAGGTCATTTGAGACTATGGTGAAGGAATTGTCTTCGTTGCTATGGTAACTCACACCAGTTCATTATATGTACTAAAAAATACGTCAGCTGTGTACTATAAATTTCAATTTGTGATTCTGTGTGCAGTCTATACTCATAATATTAAACCAAATTTTAAAAAAGAAAAATTGCTAGATTCCTTTTCTAGCAGTTATTGATAGAAATATTAGATTTAGGTTTCTCACAGCACGAAGTTTTACACTATTCTAAAAAGTTCAATTGTGAAGCTTAAAAAGCAAAGTGATGACTTATCCCAATGAAACTCTGCTCGTACTGAGGCCCCTACAAACGAGTTTAAACTAAACTGGAATTAAGTTTCATCAAATCTAAATTTTCCAGAATGAAACATGAAACGAAAATTGAAAAAATGCAATTTTTGCAATTTTTAACTGCGTATCATGGACAAACCGTCAAAAACTAACAAAATAAATGTGCTTACGATCTAAGTCAAAGTCAGTCACATGCAAAAAATGGCTTACAAAAAGGTTCTAGCTATTAAACAATCAAGTAACAGCTCGTCAAAATAGCTTCATAGTCAAAACTACCACATTAAGGTCAAGGTGGTAGTTGCATTTTTAAAATACTTTTTGTGTTGTATTTGTAAACATTTTGAACGATACTTGAATACAAATTTTTGGCAAATTAATGTAAACTCTGGCTTTTCAAAAATGTTGCCTGCGCATGTTTTTAGAAGATTTATGTCACTAAAAAAGCGTTGAGTTTTCGGTGAGTTTGTCTTCAAGCTAATTTCTCAGTATTCAAGTCTTATAACCTTCAAGAAAAACACCTAAAAACGCATTACCCTCTTGAACGAAACTGGCTATCAACACAGCTAACTCGCCCTAACAAGTAGCCCTGCCTAAACTTTATAGAACTTAAGTAAAATGGTGAAATAACAGACGAGTAAACAAGTAAATGATGCGGAAATGTATATAATATACAGTACAGATCGAAGTTAACCTCCTATGACGCCGGCATCAGCAGCAGTGATGCCGGCGTCGGCTGCAGTGACGCCAATTTGGCATCAGTGACGCCAGTCTGGCATCACTGACGCCAAGCTTGGGCTGAAAGTCAGCTGTCTCTCAGAGGTCACTTTATGTTAGATGCCTTTATTTTTATGACTTCACACTGCCGCTATAATCCTTGTGTGTTAACCAAAGAAATTCTTTATTCGGCAAAAGGGGGGGGGGGTAGCTGCTTATGCAAAATACAAGGTTAGCTAAATTGTTAAAAGTCTTGTATATGCTAGACATTGAAAGAGCCTTCTGCAGACATAAAATTATAATTGTGGCTATTATATTAACTGTAAAACAAATCGATCAAAAATAACCAAAATAGTGAAATGATGGAACTGAAATTATGTATAGTGTAAGTTGTAAATGTGAGTAGTGTATATTTGAAATTTAAGTTGCTATCTCATCTCTTTATATGTTGTTCTTGAGAATGAACCGCTAGCTAAACCTACCTATCATATATATGTTTTCATTCGTAGTTTTTCTCATACCCCTCCAAGACACATGTTTCTTTTGGTAAGTCTAGGTAGCTCAAAGTCTTGGACTGGCAAAGTCAGAATCTACTTTGCCGCTAAACAGGCGCATATTACTTAGGATTTTTCACCGCAATAAAAGTAGAGGTCAGCTCTTATTAACGCAAGATGTGCAAAAATTCGCCCAGTGGTTTTTGCTAGGAGGGGCAATTGAAACTCACCTCAATTTGCCGCAGGCCAGATTTAAAAATATCCCAGTAGGAAAATTTTAGGTAGCACAACAGCGTCACTGACTAAACCTAAGTCATAATGTACGAGTATCAAAAGAAAGTAGCAAACTATCTCTAGACCCCCCAGCCCATATGTTGGATGCCTACATAAATGCAGGGAGGTAAATTCACTTGACTCACTCAATAGTCCTCCCAAAGTTTCTGCTCGTCGAAACGTAAGAAATTTGCCAACCAAAACTACACGAAAGAACACGAGTCACCCGAACAAAGCACACGAAATTTGAATCAATAACACTATTTCTCTAGTTGCTTATTTCAATAAATAGACACTGAAAACATTTAAAAGTTAGCTAATTTAACGTAACTTTTTACTTAGTTATCTTATCAATATAAAACCTTAAGTGATACGTATTGCAAATTTTCTTGCTTCAAAGTGTATGTATTTTTTAATTTCAGCCTGTATTATAAACAAGCAGGCCCCAAAAGGGGCAAGGTTCCTTCGCTGAGTAAAAATTCTGCTCATTTTACCTAGGAGAATTCAGCTTCGCACAAATACCTGTGTACAGTTGATCTATTCAGTTTCAATGCTCATGTCGAAAACACATGCCATAATTGCAACTACTTGCCAACTCGACGACGCTATCGCTTTCCTTGATAAAACAATCTCATATCAAAACAGTTTTTGCTGACAAAATCGGCGTAAATATTTTGCAAAAAATTCATCATATGAGGGTCGATCCCTCGAAGTACACATCAACAAATTCTGGACTAGCGCTTTTGACCACTCGACCACACCAGTTCGATATTTAACGATGTTCAGCTATGACTATGTAGAAGGAAAGTACGATCACGTGATTAACATGTGTATACGAAAGTTTTTTAAATCACAAAATTTTAGTAAAATGACAACTCAATGCCTAGGCAAAAATGTCGTGACCATTATTTCATTGAAAATAGTAAAAAAACACCGGTTTTTAAAAAAAAGAGCAGTCGGTTCCCACACTGACTTTACGTGTTAATCATATACGCTGGACAACATGAGGCTGCTGCTTTTACACTATGCAGAGTTGATTTCAAAACAATAGTTCCTTCTCTAGAAGGAACAAAAAGAAAAAGGAAACAGCAGCACTTACTCTAAACAGTGGCGAATCCAAGGAAGGGATACAGCGATGCGGTTGAACTGAGCCGCATTCCTATATAAAATGTGCATAAGGGTTTTATACGATCAGGCTTTTTTCTTTCTATTAGGTTTTCTATAAGAAAGTAAGTCTCCAGTGACAAAAGCTCAGCTGACGGGTTCTGCTGAATGCTTTATTTTCGGTCTATATTACTATAGTAGTGTATAGTATTACTATTGTAGTACAGTCCTGGCCTCAAATAGTGTTCTTCGTGCGTGTGAGTGCGAGTGGCCATCAGACACTATTGCATAACCTAGCTAGAGTGAACCTAGAGTGACTTTTTGTCCGAGGTCACAGCTAGCTGTGGCTTCTACACATACATATCTTGCTAGGTAAGTTTGCTTTACTATATATACACGAATGTAGAAGCCTGCTAGGCTGGCCAAAGGTCACCAAAGGTTAACTGAGGACTCGAGTGCACCACACGAAGTGGTTTCAGTTTACCTTCGTGTGAGAGTTCGAGTAGACATCGTGTCAACTTCGAGTAGAAGGACACTATTTGAGGCCAGGACTGTATATTACTACTACAAGTTTATTGTAAAGACATAAATAAGCCAAGCCGTATGTTTTTAGCCATAAATAAGCCATGTTTTTTTTATATTATTCAATTTTTTAAAAACAGCTGAGCGGTTTTGCATAAGCCAGCTACCCCCCCCCCCTTTTGCTGAATAAAGAATTTCTTTGGTTAACACACAAGGATTATAGCGGCAGTGTGAAGTCATAAAAATAAAGGCATCTAACATAAAGTGACCTCTGATAGACAGCTGACTTTCAGCCCAAGCTTGGCGTCAGTGATGCCAGACTGGCGTCACTGATGCCAAATTGGCGTCACTGCAGCCGACGCCGGCATCACTGCTACTGATGCCGGCGTCATAGGAGGTTAATTTTGATCTGTACTGTAGTAAAGAAGCAGTCTTTATTTCTTGCATACTGCTAGAAGTACAGAAAATTACAGCGAATGTATGCATTTTATTTGTAAAGGTAGACAACGCGGTGTCGCTCGTTTGTACTAAATGGCACTCAAGATAAAGTGGCATGTTGGGACTGCTAAAGCATAGGTACATAGGAATGTGAAGGGGATAAGCTAGAAAAGTAGAATAAATTTCGGCTACACTATGTTTTGACAATCAGTTATTTCATTGTTGATTAGAGTAGAGTAAAAAATTATCCAAGGCAGCCGACTGTAGCAACCTGACTCCGTACCACCCAATACTTGCCTAGCCGTTGTAAACCTGATTAGTTTTAAACAATGAGAACTCCAGACAGCCGGAACATGTGCGTTTAATTAGTGCCTGGAAACCTTGTTTTTGCCAAACAGTTGTTTTAGTAGCTTCAGTTTAAACGGTTAATCACACAGAAGCAAACATTAACAATGGCTATGAAATAAAGTTTAAGAGAAACTGAAGACATATTTCTATAGACCTAGTACCAGTTCGCAAACCGCCCCGGTTCGCAAACCAGCAGTCCCAGTTCGCAAACTTTTTAATTACGGTCCAAGTTTTGTCAGGGGCCCGGTTCGCAAACTCTGAGTAGCGGTTCGCAAACCCCTATTTAGTCTAATCTAAACATATTGACACAGACAAAAGGAGGCAATTATTAAAACAATTAGATTTTAAGATATCTTTGGCCGTAATCCAACAAAGTTTTGACTTCAATGTCCATTAGTTTACCAAAATTTGGATCAGCAGAATCTATTTCATCGCAGATACAAGTGAATGTAGCTTGTGCGACACTTTTTCTGTAAGCATAACGGGGTTTTCTTACCGGACTTGACAGTCTGAACAGTTTCTCGAGCAATCTGCTCGGCTTCGGCAGAAGAAATCAAAACAAGTTGAAACAATGCAAAAATTGCCAGTAAGTGCAATCATTTTTGGTCGAAATTTTGTAAAATTCATTACAAAAACCAGGCCGATCAACACTATAATACAAAAAAACTGGTCTGCCAAATTTGAAATACCAAATCGTGGGTCTGGAAAGTTTTCCTTAATTTCGGATACGAAAAGCAAACCATGGAGTGATTATGAATGAAAACCCTGTCTATGTATACTGTAAAATTACAATAATCTCATTTTATTGCCCAAGTCTCCCGCTGATAATCGTTGTAAAATTTCCATTCATTATCTGCAACTTGGGAGGTGAAATTTTTATGCATTCAATTTCTTTCAATTGTTTGCTCTGTGAACTTTGACCTTTAACAGGTGTGTTGATGAGTTAATATGCAGAGAGTAAGAATATTTTTGTAGTACATTTTTGTGTGAGGTCTTTGTTACGTAAAAATAATAAATACGTAAGTTACTATGTTTGCCTACTAAAAGAAAGTTTGCGAACTGGTACTGCTAGTTTGCGAACCGGCACTATTTAATAATGAGTTGAAAAGTTTGCGAACCGGGTCTAAGTTTGCGAACTGGGTCCAAAAAGTTTGCGAACCGGTACCCAATCTTTCTATATGTGTCTATGTACATATAGTAAACCTGTAATGAAGTAAAACCTTTCCAAACGTGTTGAGTTACCTACTGCAATATAAAGTAAAAAAGTAAATTATAAATAAATACTGTTATGAAGTGATTCGAGTTTTTAAGAGTGACTTTGCGGAAAATGTATAGAAAATTAGCTTATTATAGTTCTCATAGTTTGTTATTTAACTAAATAACATGTCAACAACTAAACCCACTTCCTTAAATAAAATCATTGTCATTCGTCAGGTTCTACTCTACTAAATAGCATCAGTTCATAATAAAACGGATACAGTGTTGAGAAAAAAAGCAAGAAATAGGAAAAGCAAACATGACTTAGAACGGATTTGAACCATCCATCTTAAAATGCAACAACCTCAAATCGCCTGGTTACTGGATGTGCAAAAAAAGTTTAAACAAATATTCAAAACAACCCAAACAAAATGTAAGGTACAAAAAAACGCACAGTTTGAAGTTTCGAAAGTTAATCTACTAAAAAAGCTTTCAGCATTTCCTCGCTACCTGTTTTATAGGCAGTTATGCCTGCGTGAAATCATTTTAGCTATAAAAGGGTTGGGTTTGGCTAGGTTCCACTTGGCACAAATATTGGTAAACACTGACCTACAGCTAAGATAAAGACCATTCTACCTGGTACGGAAGTTGATGAAAACTGAATTTGGGAAAAATCTGGTACGAAGGTACAAATTTAGCACGAACATTTCGAAAAAACCAAACTTGTTTACTCACGTAGAACCTCATTGAAACTTAGCCTGGTATTGTCCAGCACAAAACGACACTACAACTTGACTTATGCTTGAGTGACTCTAAATAGAATATTTCATTAGGTAAATTACGGCTCATAGTAAACTTGGGTTTACCTTGGTGGAAAATTTACAATGATTAGGTTGTGATAATTTAAACTTAAAGCAGTTAGCGTAAAAGTAAAAGGTATATATATTGTCCACATACCTACATAAAAGTTGTATATGTAAATTTTGAGCACATGGCTACTAATTAATAAATCTTCTAGAAATTAAATTTATTTTCGTGACAAAAACAATCTAGATGTTCACTTCACAGGAGCGATGGGTAAAAGGTTTGGGTGCCAGTTACCAACCGAAGGGTTGATAACTAACAAATCTCTATACTGATGAAGAGTAGTAAATGCCCAATCTTCCAGACTCGAAACTGCGTGTGATGCTATGCTTCAAGATAACAAAATGTTTGCTATTCTAATACTGAAATTTAATAAGTGTTTGGTAGCAAAGATAAGGAATCTTCCGAATTACAATGACGGCTTGGTCCCGTTAAAAGGGGAGGCTACCCAGGTCAAAAATCAAAGTTCTCAAATTTTGCTTATTTTCACATTATGTTACTCCCCCAAGGCACCCCAACCTCAGATAAGAACAATTAACGTTAAAGGTGCACTTTTGGTTCAGTGCGTTTGTCAGTGTATTTACATAGGCAAAAGTATATACGTCAAAAAGCCTAAAAATGGCCCTTACTTGAAGAGTACTAGCGGAAACTACATCAAGCCAATCAGGCTGAAATTTTGCGTGCCCTTGTACCAACTGTGTTGAACTGTGATGGAAGTTTTTTATTAATGAAATGAAAATATGCATAATTCTTATTTTAGATAAAAGACGGAGCTAATTCAGAAGAGTTGCATTGAATACCGTTTCATTCGCTGTGAAAGACATGTGCGAAAATATTTGCAATCTGAAATCAACGAACTCACAATATACCACAGTTTGATAAATGTTATTAAAATGGCTTTTTTTAGATAGCCACATAACCTAACGGTATAGCTTCAAATCATAAAAAAATGTATACGTGATAGTAGCTAATATATTATTTAGATAACATTTTGTGTTAAACGACTATAACTAATCGATTGCGTAATTTTTAAAACCATCCTGTTTTTGATTGTAGGCGTAATGCTACAGCCTGTTGCAATTAAGTATTTGCAAAAATTATAAATTCCTCATATACACAGTCTCATCAAATGAAGCAGGAACTATACCTACGCAAATTACCTATTATGTATATCTATTCTATCGTCAGAAAATTTTAGCAAATTGGCTAAAAGCTAAGAAAATTTTTCAGCCAGTACAAAAAGTTTTGAGTTTTGAAAAAAGTTTTGAGGCAATTATTTAACTTTAACTCACGTAAACAAAAATATTTACAGGCGAATGTAACATAATATATGTTCTGCGGTACGTAACCAAAAGGCGGTCGAGATTGAACGTGGTGTGAAAATTAAGGTTAAAATTTAGGAGTGTGTTCTGCTTCTCGGCATTAAAATGATCTAATTTGAAAACTATATGTAGTTTAAAAGTGATGATTCCACTCACTTCAAAGCTGGCAGTGACGCCAAATGAAAGCCTGTCCGGTTTTGACACAATTTTGTAAGTATTTATTGGTTGAAACTTGCTAACCGTAATATTGTTATATTGACAACAATCTTGATTGCTAGTATAATTTTTTGTTTTTTTATGTAAAAACAATGAGAAAAATATAGTAAAAATTTATTTGCTCAAAGTTATGACTCTAAATGTCACACAATAAAAAATTTGAGAAATAGTACATTTTATTTAAAAAGCCTACATAGGTTGTCGTATTTTGGTTCTTTCGAATCGAACAGTCTGTAATCGGCATCACTCCCTGGGCGATGTCAAAACATTTTGGGTGGATTTCACAAAGGTGGTTTTACTAAACCATGGTTTTACATACGTTTTTATATGATTTGAACATATTTTCATTACGAAATATAGCCTGATTTGTTACAAATTTCGTAGATTTTCTTAAACCATGGTTTTAGCTCAGCTCAAATTTCAGCAAAACAGAGACCTGCTATGCCGCAGGTTTGAAATTTCAACTGAGCTAAAACCATGGTTTAAGAAAATCTACGAAATTCGTAACTAATCAGGCGATTTTTCGTAATGAAATTATGTGCAAATCATATGAAAACGTACGTAAAACCATGGTTTAGTAAAACCACCTTTGTGAAATCCACCCTTTGACTTTTGCGTTTTGCGAATGCAAATTTATCTAGAAAATACCAAACATGTACATTCAAATGTTATTATGTAGGGGTTCAGTGTCAGTCCATAGAAGACCACAACAGTCACAAACTCACATCAGATTTTACATACATACACTCGTACTTTGGATAATTTATATCAATTGTATATTGCTTTTGAACCAGCTAATACAGTAAAGTTATTTGCTTTCTCATTTCAAAACAAGTTCTAAAAACTTCTCATAAGTCTATACTCTATATAAAGAATTAAACTGAATTTATATATACATTGAAGAAAGAACTTATGAAAAGGCTCCGAGAAGTGCATAAAGATTTTTGTAAATATTAATTATACAGGTTTTTTATTGATTTCATTGCTCAAGCGCGCAAAAAGCCGGTGTCTCTTTGCTGGAAATTTGTAAAATCAGTATAGTAAGATAAAATGCCCTTGTCGGGCGGCTCCTTGGGTAGAATAGGTTACTGTCTGTTTAAAGCGGAAAAATACTTAGGCTGAGCTTGTAAAAGCATTGGTACAAGACTTTATTAACGAGAATATGCAATTCGTGTGAGCTCGTCAAAGTAGGTGGACTAGGTATACCTGTTGAGAATAGGAATATGATCTTCGTAGGGCAGACACTGTTTTCCGCACCCTATTCGCGCGACCTTCAGCTAAATTATATCATGTGCTCATGTAACATAGAGGCTTTTTTACACTAACTTTTACTTTTACACTTTTTTACACTAAATCAACATTGGCAATTGGCAAAAACGTTAGAGCGGGCACTCATAATAATTTTAGCTGAAATGTCGACTGTTGGCTGAACGGCTGAAATAATTCGGGGGTGTGCAAACAATCGGTCAGGGATTGCTAAGGTTCTCGGCTGACAAGGACGCTGAACCCTACCTCGCACCAATGTATTTTGCACGCCATGGGTCAATTTAGGTCGCAGTTTCTTGTAAGCTCTTGTTTTTAGATTATGGACTCTCAGATTAAGGATTTGTTCCTACTGTAGCTTACACACATATAACACAATATGCATAATTTAAATATGATCGAATGAAGTAAGTCGAATGAAGTAAGATGCTTACTAAGTACATATACATATATTTCGATCTAACGATCAGTTAAGGATCTGGATAAGGTCTGCAGTTATCTGACATAACCTTTTTATCAAGCATATATATACTTTACAACGATAATAATAATAAGAAAATACAGTTGAAACAAACCCAGAATGGGCTGTAAGTTCGCGCGAATAGGGTGCGGAAAACAGTGTCTGCCCTACGAAGATCATATTCCTATTCTCAACAGGTATACCCAGTCCACCTACTTCGACGAGCTCAGGGGGGGGGGGGGAGAAGGTTGGGTTCCCCTGGGGGGGGGGGGGGGGGGGGGGGCGGCGGGGGGGGGGGGGGGGGGGGGGGGGGGGCAAGGGGGGTTTTGGGCAAAAATAGACCTCAGAGTCGTGTTCAGGGAGTCAAATTACACCTGTTGTAAATGCAGGGCCCTACCCTCGTTGACCTAGCCCTTTTGGTATTCCGTTTGGCATTGAGACTGTAGTCACGTTCAGTTGTCATAGTTACGAGCGCGCAACTAAGCCTAGAAGTTACATGTTTAGTTGTTATTTTGAGAACCTAAATTCAGTCTAAAAAGTATTTTAATTACATTCTGTTTACGTTTCGAGTTATGTTCTAAAAGGGAAAACTTATTTTGAGTGTGAAATGGAAAGTTTAGATTGATCTAAAAAGAAGGCAATGCAAGCTAGCCGGTTGGCTTGAGGAAAATGGTGGACGTCGGTCGGGGTTCAAATTATTGGGGGAAATTATAGATTTTGATATGGAGTAAGTCTGAGTTCTAGGCTGCCGACGCTCCCGAGTTAGGAGCTTATACTTGTCCCTTTGTTTGTTATTATCTACGTGTTTCTCATTGCATTTCACAATTGGTTCCGCTGTATAAATTGTCGCTAACACGGCTCTTCAATAAAGCCTTGATTTTAGCTTTGTGTTCGCGTGTACTGGTGCAATATTTGGTCTCTGCGTTTGTGTTACTAGGGCCCGTATAGGTAATAATTAGAGTGTTCCCGAACCTGTTATTGAGCGAGTTCTAGACCTGTAGTTTCGACGCTCTCAGCGTCAAGTTGTTATCACTGCGTGCTCTCCGGCACAGATAGGCACCGGTCACGGATATTGAGACAGCCCGCCAGCTCACGCGGATGACATAAGACCGGGGGCCGCAGTATAACAAAGTGGCGACCGTGAACTAGGCTTTGGAGCACCTAAGACGCCTCGACGTGTGCCCAAATTTTGAAAATTTTTGTTCAAATTTTATTGAATTTTTGTATTTGTAACCGGTTAAAAATCCGGTTAGTGGAACCAATTGTGCATATAATACACTTCCCCCCCTCACGAGCATAAATACTGGTTTTCCTGTGCAATTTTGGAATAATTTTAGAATAATTTCAGCGAAATTGGAAGCAAAAGAGTAAGTTTACGAATTTTATATGATTTTAGTGTTATTTAGTTTTTGCGAATTCTAACGGAATTTTTACGAAATATTGTCAGGGGAGTAGAGTGTAAGAAGGGGAGCAAGTTTTGACCGCTCCTGACCCCGAAATTTTGATTTTTCAGACGAATTTCTTCCCCCCCCTAAGCCTAAGCCTAAGCCTGAACTGTGATTTTTCGAGAGGGGTCTGCTGCAAAATTTAGCGACTAAAAGTAAATTCTAGTGCCAGAATCGGAATCTACGGTAGCGAAAACCCTAGAAAACACATTTTCCGTAAAATTTTTGACCGATTTTAGTCTGATTTTTCACGAAAAACACTTCAAGTTACACTGTTGGAGGACACTATTTTGAGCAACACGTACGTATATAATTTTTGAATTTTTGGAATTTTCGTGTTGAATTGCAATTTTTGGTAACCCCCCCCATTCTAGCATCAAATACACCCTACCCCCCTGCTTTAGTTTATTTTTCTGGAAAAATTTCCAGATTTTCAGCGAAATATAGGCCGGAATAGCCTTTTTCTGAAAATTGCTAAAAGTACGAAATTTCTACATATTTATTTTTAGTTTTTTGATTTATATTGTCAAGATACGTCAGTAATTTCTATCTACGGGCTATTTTTATGTTTTATTTGCAATTCTATTAGAAAAGACGAGTATATATTGTTGAAATTTTTGTTGTGTGGTATTTTCAAGTGTTTCAGATTATATACACTCGCCTGTCAGAATCCAGTCTACCTCGGTCGTGGTCAAGTTTATTTTCCTTTGCTGTTTCTAGATTTTATAGTAGTATTTTATTAGTTTAATTTACTAATGCTGATTTGTAATTAATTTCTGCAATTAGAAATTGTGATTTAATTAGTAAATTTTGAACTAGTTGAAATTAGTGTGTTAAATATATACTTGATATTTGCTGTTTTCTATTGAAATATAATTTTGATTTTGAATATTGACCTGCATTTAGTATCCCGATTTGTTGAAATTATTTAATTACAGTCGTATTGTGTATATTTTTAGTGTTTTTTCTGACTGTATTTTGCAGAAACTCACGGGAGCCAGTAGCTAGAGGATTGTGGACCCCCGATCAGCAATTCCTACGTAGCCATCGATATTGACCTGATCCACCGGTCAGGCCTTCACACCCCCCCACACAACCGTGCGTAGTTCCTGAGGTATTATTGTTAGTTTTGACATTTATTTATGAAATTTTTGTTATTTTTTTTTAGCTCTGTAGCATTTCATAGCCTTGACGCCTAAGCTTGAACCCTCGAAATCAAAGGGGTCAAGAGTCGAATTTTTCCAGCTACACAATTTTCACCGAGACAAGGTGAAAATAAGTCACTAGTAGCACCCCGAACTCAGGGAAATTTTTATCTGACCAGAATTTCTACATTTTTGGCAAAAATTCTGCATTTTTCGATAAATTTGGACTAATTTTCAGCATTTTTACGAGAAATACTAAAATCGCGATTTCGGCTAAAATTTTTCTGATCAGTTTCCGAAAACGGTTTCAACTGCAAGCTAATATAATAAATTTACGGAATTTATTTTGATTTGAAGCAGAATTCATATTTTGACCTTGTAACCGGTGAAAAGTTTGGAGCTGAAAATAAGCTATTTTGAGTATCTCATTATATACATCTTAAATTTTTGAAATTTCTTGCACACAATGAATACCTCGGGTGGTGCACGAATTCCACGCACACCAGTTCGACCCAACTCAGAAACTACGGATTTAGATTCGTCGACCTACCGAGTCGACCCTCCCCACCCCGAACAGTCGGCCATTGGCCAAGTGACTCTGAACGTGCCACAGGATACTGAAGGCACGAGTGTAGGCGCTACAGTAGGTAGGGATTTAATAGGCCGGGGCGCTTGCGCCGGCCATGTAACTTTTGCAGATTGCTCCTCCGACGAGGAATACCACCGCAGACTGACGCGCGAGCAAAAGCGCAAGCTGGAGCTGAAGCGGGCGGCTAAACAAGCCGCCAATCTCGCGCAGCAATTGGAGTCTGCCACCGTCCAAGGAGCAGCCGCACACCTACATACGCCACGACAGCCAGATCCACAAGCCGAAATAGGCGCAGTGGCGCGGGTTCAGGGACACACACAACACACACAGGGTTCAACACATGCGTTGGCTGATGGCCAACAAATAGTAGTAACGACAATGGGGTTTGAAAATGGAGCCAATACACTGAGCTCGCAGCTCGGTGCACCGAATTTCCCAGTGCAAGCCACCTCGCACGATGGCCAACAGCTCTCTATGCCGGCGACTACGCCAGAATTCCCTAATTTTCCGGCTATTACGCCCAAATACCCAAATTTCTGCCCACCTAAATTATTGAGTGAATCATCTGAGCTACCAATTGAACCAATGTTCCTCTACACACGCACAAACACTACACACACATACACTCGGCCGATTTTTGCAGTTGATCAGGTGGAAACAGCATGCAATACAGGGTTTCAACAGCAAGCACATGTCATTCAGCCTGAGCCCCAGCTTCAGTGGAACTCTACAACACAGAACCAAACACGAATGTCACAACTCCCTACAGTACGCACACAATATGCGTCTACACCCACAAATTTGGGAATGGAGCAGGGTCCGCAAATTACGCAAAACACCTTCCATTTGGGGAATAATACGGGGCTACACGGAGAACAAAACCAGTGCTTTCCAACATCAAAAATCACGAATTTTGGTCCGATGCCGGGGTATATAAACCCGAGCAATTTTGGTGGGAACCCAGTGGGGACACAACAACCCCAACCCCCAGCCTACGACCCCCAGAAACTACAGGGCATGCTAAAATTCGTTGCAGATTTGCCTGTTTTCGATCATGACATCACAAAATTGACCCTGCAAGAGTGGCTTCAGAGCCTCACCATGCGACTGCAAATGGCTATGGTCCCAGAGGAACATTGGGGCAGAATTTTGTGTTTCAAATTGGGAGGCCGAGTTAGTCTCTATGCCTCGAAATTGCCCCAGGGGACTAATCAAAATTTCCGTGCATTGGTTGAACATTTGACACCAGTTTTCGGGGCCCGAAAAATGACCAAAAATGACTATCATCGCCAATTCATGGACCGACGGCAGCGGGCAGGTGAGCCCGTACGGGACTACCTGAGGGAGCTCCAAACATTGGCACAAGAGATCTGGGTTGACGGAGACGAGCGAGACGCAAATGTAGCGCAACAAATTTTTAGTGGCGTGATCCCAGAAGTACAAAAAGTACTTGCGCCTATATATTGCGAAGGCTCGCCTCCCTTGACCAAGGTCGTGAACCTTCTTGATTTGCTTTTCCCGATAGGCTGTTCGTCCCCCGCATGGGTCCAATCGGTGAGCACAGACCAGAATGGTCAAAGAGGCAGATCCGAACATACACCAGCACAATTC
>JASANF010001453.1:0-14639 GCA_030248245.1 Trissonchulus sp. WLG1_4 | reverse complement strand
CGTTAAGCCCATTTAAGCCCGTTAAGGTGGTAGTGTCGCCAAAGCAGTTTTGCTCACCCTCAGAAAATGGCAAAATGAGAACTTTTTGCTTTGAAATTGTACGTTCACTGAGAAACTAGTGAAATGCCATATGGTGTCAAGAATACTGCCAGACACTAGACTACCAATATCTACCAATATTTTTAACCAATCACCACTTGTGAGCCAGACATCACACAAGAGAGACATAAAAGTCAAAAAATCAAGCCAGATATCAGATTGGCCAGCTTGTGAAGTACATGTAGTGTTTTGACTCATAATTTTTCGCCACAAATAAGAAAAATTAAAAATGACGGTTTGTTTTTTTTTATTTCAAATTATGTGTCTAAATTTTTTACAATTTATAATTATTGCTGTGAGTACTTTACAGGTTACGCACAGTTTCACAGTTCAAACAGGCATTATTCTTTAAGAAACCACTTAAGCAATTGGCACTAAATTTTGTGTGCATAATTTACAACTTATGTGCTTTTACTTTGTGTAATTCATCTAAACAAAAATGTTTTTAATTGTGACGAAATTATCTAATGTGAGAAGGTTTTCTAAAAGAACCATTTTTCCTACTTTGCCACTCTCCACTGCTAATTGTATGCTGCATCAATTTTGCTGAAACTTGGCAAAAATAATCGCCTTGAAAACATATTTTTAGAATATATAAAGAACACTTACCTGACATCTTTCACCGAAAAAGTTTCAAAGTTGCGTAAAATTGAGTGCTTTTGTGACACTACCCCGGAAGCCATGTGTCATGCTATATCGCATGCGATGCTTCACTGAGCATAAAATTCGCATTGTGTGAACAAGGTTTTAGATAATACTGCGGCCTGCCTGTATAGAAGCCTAACAAGATGAGCGGTACTTTGAGGAGATCAGCGCGCAGAATTTGTGTCACATTTTTGTATTTATTGAGTGCTGATAGGCAATGAGAAAGTTATTATGATTTTGTTCGCACCACACATTTTTTCATAAAATTGCTCACTAAATTCGTTAAAACCAAAAAATCATCAAGTGGGTATTCGCAGGTTATCTGGATACTGATGAATGAGTTATTTACTTTTTATCAGTCTTTTTGTGAATCAGCTAACCTAACCCTAAATATCATTTATTACAGCCGTATGTCCGTTCTGCCGACAAAATGACGAAATAATGACGTCACAGGCGCTGGCTGATCCACTGCACTGGGCGGCTGGTGCTGTCATTCTGCCGGCTGAACGGACATACGAACGAAAGAATGAATCGAACCGAACGTTTATATACGAAAACATGACATGCAGAATCTGCCACTTAGTCAGTCAACTTCTGCTCGAGAGGTTTGGTGGGTCGGAAAAGATGATACATTGCGAACTTAAACGATATAGTGAAAAGTTTTAGATAAAAAAATTTTTCTTTTGTTGTAGCATGTCAGGTGACGCCGACGCTGGCTTCAACCAGGAAGCCGTGCCCCACCACTGCCCGGGGACCGAGAGTCAAGACGCCGGGAAAGCAGCTCCCTGTCAGGGCTGTCCCAATCAGAAAGTGTGCGCTTCCGGAACCGGGAACACCGGCCCGGACCCGGCCTTGGCCGAAATCCGCGCACGAATGCTGTCCGTAAAGCACAAAATCCTGGTGCTGTCTGGGAAAAGGGGCGTGGGAAAAAGCACCCTTAGCGCCTGTCTGGCTAGGGCGCTGGCTCAGACGCCAGAGCATGGTAGCACTGCTGGATTTGGATATTTGTGGCCCCTCCTTGCCCCGAATGTGTGGTCTGGAGGGGGAAACGGTACATCAGAGCTCCGAGAGGGGGTGGTCCCCCGTGTTTGTGGATGAAAATCTTGTGTCTGATGTCGGTGGCGTTTTTGCTAGATAGCCAAGATTCGGCCGTGGTTTGGAGGGGGCCCCCAAAAAATGGGCTTATTAAGCAGTTCCTGAAAGACGTAGATTGGGGGGAAATTGACTTTTTGGTGGTCGATACCCCCCCTGGGACTTCGGATGAGCATCTGTCCATAGTTCAATACCTTGCGGTAGCACACACGTAGACGGTGCTATCCTAGTCAGCACTCCGCAAGACTGTAGCTCTACTGGACGTACGTAAGGAGCTAAGTTTTTTGCCTGTAAAGTCCTCCGTCTACCTGTGCTGGGTCTAGTGGAAAATATGACCCATTTTGTTTGTCCGAAATGTACTAAAAGCTCCCAGATTTTCCCACCTCTACCGGTGGGGTGGGACAAATGTGCCAAGAGGGAAAATGTACCATTTTTGGGACGAATCCCCCTTGATCCCAGGGGCTGGGACAAACTGCGATTTGGGACAAAATTTTTTCGACCTCCTCATTTCAGAGAGTGAAACTGCTAAAGCTTACTTGCCACTGGCCGTGGAAGTTCGCAAAGTTTGCTCGAAGTTAGAGAAGAACATTCCTGCCTGATGTTTATATAGTGACTCAATATTAACTAATTATTAGTGACTTATTAATTATTAATAATTATTGAATGAGACTTATGTAAATCCGTGTGTTGATTTTATGTGCCTTTACTACTACCGCGGTTTTGAGTTGGTTTTATGAGATGTGTGAACTTTTTATAGTATGCAAACTTCGTTAGTCAGGCTTTCAGCAGCTAAACTTCTACTTTGTATTTTTTTAGCAAAAAGTTGTTGTTTTCTACTTAATTTTTCGATATTTTTCTCATGTTATTTTCTCATTAGGTGATCAAAATTAACATTTACACATTTCACATTTTTTGAAACTTTGTGAAGTTTTCTCAGACTTTTGTTATAATTTCTAATTAGCCTGTCCTGTATTTTTTTCCGAAAATGTCTTGTTGAAAGTGGACAGGCGTAAGATAATGAGTGTGTTTTCTAACATTTTTTTATAATTGAGTAAAAGCACGTGCTTTGTACTCCGAAAAACTGATTCACAACATGATCCTGATTTTCACCAGGGAAAGAGGAACTAATGCTCCAACCAATGAAAATGCAGTGTTTCCCAAAAGGGACCAATCAGATTGCTGGATTTTTAGTTGATATTAATTGTCAGTTGGAAACCTGTCATGATAGATCTCGGTTTGTAGCCGTTTAGCCAAAGATTATTCGTAGTTTAGACCTAAACTGGAATCAGTTTTTTTGGAATTGAAAATGTAATGGAGTAAAATGTTATTGTAATTTTTGCGTGTTTTTTTATGTAATGACTTGTACGACCTCGAACAACGACTAAGGGCAATTCCTTTTGCGGATAAAACGGACTTGACTTATTTAGTCCGAAGTTTACTAATGAAATTCGGCCTAAACGAGTTGGAATATATAACGTCCACTGCCTAATTTTACTCCGCGCTCATTTCTAAGCCATCACCCGGCTAAAGCTAAAAATTCAAGATGAACTTAACGTTAGCGTGTATAGCTTAGTCCATTTGATCTGAAAGGCAGGGCGCTAATAATCTGTTTAATCTAGAAGTTAGAATGGTATTGTATACGTCGAATTTTTTAACCGTTTAGTCCGACTTAATTCGTAATTAAACAGGACTGGGCTCTAATTGAAATTTTTGTGAATGTCATGTTATGTTAGTTTTTGTCTGTTAAACTTACATATATATTATGTAACTTTGGTTAGTAAATTATATATTTACGTAACTAGTTTTTAAATAATAAAAGTTTTCGGTTTAACTTTGACTTTTAAGTTTAGGTTTTAGGATCCTTCATGCGATTAATTAGTTCAAGTAAGGCTGGCTGGCTGTCTCATTATTAGTTTTTTAGGAAAACATAGGTTGAATTTTAACTTACAATTATAGACGGTGCTTTACAAGTAAAGCGAATAAAGCCTCAGCCACAGGCTACCCCCATTTTGGGCAGAAAGTCATAAGCAAACCTGAAGAAGCTGAGACTGTTTTGTCCGTAATTGCAATGGGATCTTGGAAAAATAAGTTCATTTTTCCGTAGTAGGCTGTGAATTATTAAGAAAAGCTGGAGTCAGTTTTCGTCAACTTTTTTGGTGAAAGTGAAAACTATTTCCAAGTCTATTCCCGTTTTGGCGTACATTAATGAAACCAAGAGTACATAATGGGAAGAGTATGACACTCTTCCCATTGGCCAGCTTGGCAGCGCGGTAGATGCGTTGCACAATAACGGCCAAAAAAGGACCCAAACGGGACCCGGTCCCAAATGGGTACCTGGTACCCAAACGGGCCCTGCAGGTACCCAAACGGGCCCTCCAGGTACC
Source organism: Trissonchulus sp. WLG1_4 (assembly GCA_030248245.1). Classification (NCBI taxonomy): domain Eukaryota; kingdom Metazoa; phylum Nematoda; class Enoplea; order Enoplida; family Ironidae; genus Trissonchulus; species Trissonchulus sp. WLG1_4. The sequence continues at coordinate 10,419 of JASANF010001453.1, read as the reverse complement.
CAAATGGGACCCAGGTACCAAAACGGGACCCAGGTACCCAAATGGGACCCCAACGTATCTGATTGGCTGATTGGGGTACCCAAACGGGCCCTCCAGGTACCCAAACGGGACCCAGGTACCCAAACGGGACCCAGGTACCCAAATGGGACCTCTTTTCAAATCTAACAACCAATCAGATTGCAGCAGCTTTTAGTTCCGCCTACAATCAAGCTACCGTATTCCCGCGTGCAGCAGCATATGTAATTGATATGTATGTAAGCCAATAATGCTGTTTTTATTAATTTTTAGCATTTTGCTGCCTTAAAGACTTATTATAGGACCCAAATAACAAAGACGCAGCTGATTTGAGATATATATTTCTGAAAAATGGCATAAAAAAGGCAAAGAGTGAGCATTTTGACAGCGGTTATTTTTAAAAAATATACAATAGTTTTAACTAGGCTAAGTTCCATCAGTTTACTAAGACTTTGTTTATGTCTTATAATAAGTCTTTGGGGCAGAAAAATACTAAAAAATTCTAGAAAGAGCATTATCAGCAACGTCGCATATGCTGCTGCACGCGGGATTACGGTAGCTTGATTGTAGGCGGAGCTAAAAGCTGCTGCAATCTGATTGGCTGTTAGATTTGAAAAGAGGTCCCATTTGGGTACCTGGGTCCCGTTTGGGTACCTGGGTCCCGTTTGGGTACTTGGGTCCCGTTTGGGTACCTGGAGGGCCCGTTTGGGTACCCCAATCAGCCAATCAGATACGTTGGGGTCCCATTTGGGTACCTGGGTCCCGTTTTGGTACCTGGGTCCCATTTGGGTACCTGGAGGGCCCGTTTGGGTACCTGCAGGGCCCGTTTGGGTACCAGGTACCCATTTGGGACCGGGTCCCGTTTGGGTCCTTTTTTGGCCGTTATTGTGCAACGCATCTACCGCGCTGCCAAGCTGGCCAATGGGAAGAGTGTCATACTCTTCCCATTATGTACTCTTGATGAAACTAATGTCTGTCGAATATATATGTAGTTTACTCAAGTTCGGCACCGGAAAACCAGGGGTTTCTTAGCCTATCGTACGACGAGCTTTATCCTTCGTAAAAAGCGACGACCAAAAATTGTCCATACCTATTTTTTAGCTTCGTCGTAGGGGATAGGATAAAGCTTAGCGAAAGCTGACGAGCGGTTGTCGGAGAGTGACGACGAAAAGCATATAAAAGTGATGGTCACTTTTTGGCCAACGTTCGTTCCTTTTTGCGAATGATACCAAAGCTCGTCGTACGCCGGTCGCGAAAAACTATTACCTTTTTTCCACACAGCAATACTGTGTTTACGTAGGGAAGAGTATGGCACTGTTCCCTATTCTAGCTAATCTGCCGGAGCTATGCTCCGGCCGAAGACGAAGTAGCCTTTTATACGCCGTGATTTCAGTGGGGGATTCCCCCTCAAATGAGGACATGTCGCGATTCCAGGGTAGCCTCCAAATGTGCACCCCCCTCAAATCAGGGATGAAATCTTGATTTCACGGATGGTGCCCCCTAGCTTATGAAAGTCTTTTTTTGCAATTAAGCGTTTTTGCACGATTGGTATACAAAATACAATTTAGTGGAACATGCCCTTTGACACATAAATCCTTAACACTGCTTGATAAGACCTATATATCAGGCAAGGCCGATTTGTGAGGCTAACTCCACTTAGAAATTTGAGAGTTGCGCCTTTTGTCTCGTTAATGCCTTTTTCCTGTGGCAAAGGGTCTCTCGCAGTCCACCCTGATGTCATTAATAATCAGTTTCTTTCAGTCAAATGTCAAAGATTATAAAATTTGCCAAATCTCTTCAATAAATTATCATCTGGTAAAAAAGCTGATAAATTCTTCAACAAATTTCGTACCTGAACTTGTGCTTTTGTCAGTTTCAATGTTTCCTTGTCAGAAACTTTTTGAGGAAGGATTTTAGTATTTCACCCTGAGTCAAATTTACATATGTTGCGAATGCGAACTGCGAAGTCCGACTAAAGTGAAAAAAGTTTCTTTCCAATGTACTGAACTACCTACTACCTACATTGGTACTTACCATGGGCCACGCCAAATATGTATCTATGTATACCATGACTTCACTTACACTTGCCATAACATTTTTTATTCAAATACTCAAATGTAATTAGCTACGTTCAATTTTAGGACGAAGTCCATCAAAAGCAAAAACCACACATTTTACAAATCACCATGAATTTTCACTTCCAGTTCTCTTTTGGTTTTTCACCTGAGTGAGTCCCAGTTCTCATATTTTCTGCAACTCCAGCTTTTTGATTGGACTTTATTAAAGTTTAGTCAGAGTAGGTACGGCCGAAGTTTAATAAGGTCTGATTAATGTCCCAACTGTGCTTATCATTCCTTTTGCAGACAGGCATTCCCGTGAGCTTAAAAAGTGCCCCCAGAATTTTATTTAGAGCGACCAACGTTTTGCAAATTTCTGCCGTCATGTCGAGAAGATTGTCGTTATTTTTGATAATTTCTGGGGCCCTGATTGCTTTGAGCCAAGCCGCAGCCAAAAAAGCAGACCAACGAGCCACTAGTCAGTTTATGCTGCCGGCGTTTGTAAGTTGGATGGGTCGATTCATGCCCCAAATGTTTTGTTTCATGCAATAAATCCTATTATACACGGTTTTCAATGGTTTTTCTGTGTAAAGTCAGGTAGCGTAGTTTCTAGGCTCAGGGTAGTTTCTAGGCTTAGTGAGCGACGTAGGGCCCTACCTTTCGGTCAGGGAGTCACACTTCGGTCTCGGACCTAGGGAATCTACCTGAAGCCACAAGGTAACACACCATAAACTTAACACAGTAGTGGACAAAAAAGTTGCGTTTTCACATGATAAAACACGCAGACGTTGCGAATTTCAGGCTATTTGTAAGAAACGTGCTCTGCTTGAAATTAATTGCAAAAGATGTTCACACGAGGCAATTTTCAAACCAAGAATCATTACGCCGTCTTACAAATTTGATCCTTTCTGAATTTTAAACTCTTGGTTAATTTTCATGTCTCGATTATTGGCGATCAAAATATGGCCCGAGCTCGCAGAAAACGGGCTAAATGGCTCTTGAGACGTGTTACATATGAGATTATGAGGTGCTACTGTGTAAATCTGCTCCACAAAAGTACAAAACTTGATAATGGAGGGAAACTGAAAGGGCGACAGGCGAATAACTCGAATGAACGTGTTAGCACAACAAAAACTGCCTTGAGAAAATAAATTCTAGTGACAAGACAACCGTTAAATTCTTATTCACCTGTATGCTGTCTAAAAAAATTGAACAGTTGTGCACGTCACCATTAACAGACGTTCTCTAGAAATGATTTCTATGTTATCAGAAGGCGATTTTCAAGCAGCGGACATTGCTTGCGCCTGCACGTTTCCTAATGGGCTGGTCGCTTAGGGCCTTTTTCTAAAATGGACTTAACTGGACTTGACTTAAGGTGGTAGTTGCGTTTTCGAGGTTTTTGTGATTTCTATGTAAACTTTGCGCCACCAGTACTCAAGTTATAAGTGACGCCTGAGCATAAATTTTTGGGACAGTATTGTAAAGGTCAAAATCCCCAGGCATGTCTCTCACTTTTGTGAAATTTCACCTGTGGACATTTTTAGAGGGTTTTAATTACAAGAAAATATCTTAAATTTTCGGTGCTTTTGCTTTCCAGCTATTTTCTCAGTAAATTGACTAGTTATTAAAAAAGTGGGGGACATGCCTGGGGAATTTAAACATGTCAAAAACCTTACCAACTTTCAGCCCCAACAGGTAACCGTATGATTCAGAGCTGTGGCGCAAACTTTTTGTAAAAAATTTTAATATTTTGGAAAGGACCTTTCTTTAGTCGCTTATACTGGAAAGAAAATCAAAGGTTAAATGTTAAGGCATGGCATACATTTAGGAAAGATATTGTTCTAAGTAATGCAAAAGACCGCTTCTGATTTGAATTTGTAAACGCTGAGCTATGGCTTTTTAAAAAAACACCTAAAAACGCAATTACCCCCTTAACTGGACTTAATTAAGTCCGGAATTTTGGAACACAAAATCGGACTTAAGTGGACTTAAGTGGACTTAACGCTGCCAGTGGACTTAATTAAGTCCAGTCGCATTTCTAAAATGTCACCGGACTTAAATTTAAGTCCGATCGCATTCCAAAAATAACGCTGGACTTAACTTGCCGCTGGACTTATTTAAGTCCGACTTAACTTTCGCACGTTTCTAAAATGGACTTAATTAAGTCCACTTAAGTCCGCGGACTTAAATTTACACGTATTTGGGAGGATTTTAAGTACGCGTAACTTTACGCGGATTTAACGGATTTAAGTGCGTGATAGCTCGTACATAATCCTCTGTAACTTTAGACATACTACTGAACCGATTTGGATGATCGATATGTCAAACGATAGCTAAATAAATGGGCTTTATGGTGACATACTTTTTAATTTTTTTTATTTTTTAAAAGTTGCTATATGACCGATAATTAGTCTTTTTCAGTCGATTACTGGCATTTTTACGGAACGTATGATGTTTCTTTTTGCCTGAAATTTCAAGTTTAGGGCTGATAATCGTTGTAAGAATGAATTTTAAAGTTTGTAATACCATAATTTTTTATAAAGCTTAAGAATTTTGCACCACTAACGATTGTAGTAAATGTGTGGTTTCAAACTTACAGGTTTGTCAAACATGGTTGAAAATATCCAAATAAGACTATATATAGTTGCACATAAATCATGCCAAAAAACAATATGACACAGTTTGCTTAAATTCATGAGGTCGAGCAGTCATTATCTGTCCATATTTGTTGTCCTATAATATTTCTTGTGTCGTATGGCACTTATGTAGCTTTTGATTGGCCGGGTGTTATTGATTACTCGTCTTATGAGTCATCACGTAGTCTAGGTTTGTCATTTTTAGCCAAGTTTTTAGCCATTGGAGTCGCGCCATCTTCACTATGGGCCTTATCCAAAATGGATTTAGCGGATCAGGATTTAGCTAAATCCTGCATTTTGGATTTAAGATTTAAGCGTTTAAGATTTAACTTGCCTGCTGGATTTAGCCGATTTATCAGATTTAGTTTACGCTATTTATTTTTCAGATCCAAAATTTATTTTTTAAATTCGCTAAATCCATAAAATAAAATTGCACGAATTTTATAGCCGAGTTGAATCCTCGTAAATTTACGGGGATTTAGCGGATTTAGCTTTAGCACCTGGGTTGCCCTTGCGTTTTCGTTTATAACTTTAGAGTGACTTAACTGTTTTGGATGTTCAATACATCATTCGAAAGCTCATAAATCAGGCTTTTTAATGATGTAAATTTTCAAAAAGTGCACTTCATTTCCGTTTGAAAATACGTCCTAAACAATTTTATAATGCTATCATTTAAATTTTTCAACTGTTTTTGTAACAAAATGACTGTAATGTAAGTGTTCGTCACAATGTCACATACAAATCATATAATGTTCATTACATGTATTGAATACTATGTGAAAGGTATGATATCTTGCCTAGTAGGCATATCCGCCAATCAAAATGGGGTGGACATTGCACGCGGTCCAAGAACAGCCTACTAGTGATAAAAGTGCGATAGTTCTTAACGTGTTGTTATTACTAGTCTGACTTTTGTCTTCATTTTTGCGTTGAAAATCTGCATCTTTAAATCTTAATGAAGTTGTACCACCCTCAGAGTTTATAAATCCCTATAACGAAATCAGGCAGCACAGTTGTGGTAGTCTAACGGTTAAGCTTTTTCACGTCCGCTCACCGAAAATGTGTCGACTCGACACAAGTCAGTAACTTGATTTAGACACTAGAAACGGATGTTTGAGCAAATTAAATTTTTCTTTTACTTAATTTTTTGTACATTCACATGTTACGAATATAGTGAATCCCGTTCACATAAATTAGTTGCAAATTTAGTAGAAACAGTTGTTTTTAAATCTTGGCAGTAGTGCTGTGGATCGGATCGGATCGGTCCGAAATTTTGCTGCCGATCCGATCCGGATGCTTGATTGGCGATCTGATCCGATCCTCTCCGATCCAGGCCCGGATCGGCCGATCCGATCCGATCCGCTGATCCGATTCAAAATTGCGTAACCTTGATGAAAGCTAAAAGTTTCATTTTTTTGTAGAAATATTGTTAAGTATAACTTATTATAATGAGTATATATTTTGCTAAAAAATTCAATGAGTTTGTATACAGATGATAAGATGGCATTTTTGCAATCTTAGACAATCCCACGACCAAAAATTTTATTTGGAAAATGGAAATGTCTTAAAAATTTTGTGTCACTACCACAGGTCGTGGATACCCATGGGTTGGGTTGGGTCGGATCCGAAAATTTGAGCCGTGGGCCAACCCTTGAGTACTTCAGGCTGCGCGGGTCCCTCCCTGCATTTTGTCAAACGGCGAATTGTGAAAAAATTTTCACGTCTTCAATTAAATTCAGGCGAAATTAAGGTGTTTTGTTTTCAAATCTGAAAATTAAAAATTTTGTAATGGGCTGCGAAGGGCAGTTTTCAAACTTGTGTCCCTGGGGCCCCATAGCAAATCTGCGTATAGTTTTGGTATCAGGGGCGTCTACTACTCCTAATACGTGCCATAGCATTGAAAAACTACCGCTAACACACTTTTCGGGTGATTTATGGGATGGGTTTTTTCCCCCACATGGGTTTTTTTTCCCCAAATGGGTTTTTTTTCCCCGGCAAGTTTTTGGCTTCCCGCCAAAAAACGAAAATTTGGGGGGGATAGGGCTAAAGGGTCGAAAACGGCCCCCTCAGAAATTCCAAAAATTCACTATTTTTCCGGGTTTTTAGCCGGAAAAAATTTCAAAGCGCCGTTTTCCACCACTGGCGCGCTCAGAAAAGTTGCGGGGAGACTGTCCGCAACTTTTGAAATAAAAATTAGAAACAGGGGGGGCCGTTGGGAACAATTATATACCTAAAAATTTGAAAAATTAGCGATTTTCATCGTTTTTTTGAAAAATTGCTGAAAAATAAAAAAAATCCTTAAAATTTTTGGCTGAAACTTTCAGGAAAGTTGGGGGGGACTGGTGTGGTGGTTGTGTTAACTGGAAAAAGCCTGGGGATTCACCCAAACCGAAAAATTAAAAAAAATAAAAATTACGAAAAATTGCTATTTTTGGGGTCTATCTTGGCCAAAATTTTTGAAATTGCCAGAATTTCTGGCTGAAACCTTCCAAAAAGTTGCGGGTGAGGGTGCTGATAAGGGGGGTGATGCAAAAAATTCGAAAGAAAAGCAAAAAATTTGAAAAATTTATAAAAAATCCGAAAAAATGGTCATTTTTCAAAAACTGGAAAAATATGTAAAATTTTTCAGGAAAAACTCAACCGTTTTTCCTGGAACTTTCTGGAGAGCTGGGGAGGGGTCAGGCAGTGATTTTACTGCCGTTTATTGTGAGCGAATTCGTCAAAAATAGCCTAAGCCTGGGCTATTTTTGTGAGACTCTCAGAGCGAGCGTCTCAGGCTTAGGGTTTTCGGATTTATTTCAGGAAAAAATTTTGGGGGCGATTCGGGACGGGAATATATTTTTCCCGGGGGTTTTAAGGGTCGGGAAATTCAAATCTGGGGTCTGTTTTTACCCCCGAGGGCCAAAAAATTTTCTACGGGCACTTTCAAAAATGCCCAAAAAATTCAAAAATCCAGGCTTAGGAAAAATGCCTGGAAAAATTCAATTTTGAGAATTTTGGGGGGGGACCATATTTTCTAGGGTGAAAATGTGACGGGGAATCCGAAAAATTAGGTGTCGGAGCAGAAAAATGTGCTCCGAAAAAACTACAGGTCGAAAATTACCAAATTTGGGGGGGGGATTTTCGGAGTTTCGGGAAAAATAAAAATTTACTTCAAAATTTAGGGGGACCTAATTCTACACTTTCCTTAGTGGTCTATCTTTTGAGTAGAGGCCCTATTGACCTTTCCCGGGCCTTTTCCTACCTATCTACCTAGATTTTTGCCAGGCTCAGATCCTGGCAAAAATCGTTCCGCGGCACTAAGCCGGACCACTGAAAAATCTTTTCTTCAAAATTTTACTAAAAACAGGGAGGGGGAGTGCCAAATTATGCCCAGTGTTCTGTATAACCGGTGTAACGCCGGAAAATCATAAGTTTCAGGGGGGGGGGAGGCAAAAATTTTAAGTCAAATTTTGGCTAGGCTTAGGCGTGGTTCCGCCAAACTTCCTGCGTGAAATGGTCCTGTCACGGTCGCCAGATGTTAAACCCTGAACTGGGGGACTAATGGAGGCAAGTAGAAAATGCGCAGAGCGCTAGCAAAGATTTTGACCGTCGCCTACGTCTCCCAATTCAGCGAATAACGCCTAGCTTCGAGCTAGGTTTTACGGAACAGTCGCCTGGAAAATACTCAAGTGACAGGCCCGTTTCACTACAGGCGGATGGAGAAACCACAAAGCCTACACGGCCTGACTACGGCCGGCACTAACTCACTAGACTACTCTAGGCTAGCCTTACGGCACAACAGCATAAAATTTGGCAATTTACTGACACGGGGCAGACGAAATATTAAAGACAGAACAGTGGGCAATAATTTAGAGACGAAACATGTTGGGGGAGGAACTCACAAAATATAAAATGCGCCAAGCGCCTCAAAAACCGTTCCCTACGTTTTACACGTGAAACATACCCATCCTGATGAATTTGTCTGTCGGGGGAGAGAAGGGGAAAAACCGACCGTACTCGTCGGACAAGCCTGGGGTCTACACTAAAGGGAGCGAGAATTAGAACGAAGTAAATTCGGAATTTGTCGGAGTTCGTCCCCTTTACTTTACAGTGACAATTAAAAGAGCCCTACGGTGTATGTGTAATTTCCCAACAACTCGGCAATGTGCAATTTTAAGATTTAAAGAATAAATCTTATAATTTCTACAAACATGATGGAGAATCTTTAGCTCCTGGCTCGGCTTCCTGCCACGTAGCACTTATTGCATCAGCAAAGCAATGCAAAGCCAGTGCCTCACGTGATCGTTGCACGAAGGAGATACTTTTAAAATGATGAAATAAACATTGCCAAATTGCGTTTTTAATGTGCGCGCTGTAAATGTGTAATTTTGGAGTGTAAAGAGACTATTTCTCATCGTGGAAATGTCAACCTCGTGCAGCACCAGTCCGGCCGATCACAACATAATATCTTGAATAAACTACATAAACTACTGTATATATAATTAACTATATTCAATGAAATTTAGTTTACTGAATTTTATTAGTAGGTTTACAGTTCTGAGGCTTCAGTGAATTACATACGCACTGGCCACTGCAGACAAATAGAACTGAATAGAAGCAAGAGCCTTTCGTCCAAAACTGACAATCTTCTCAATGTTTTACTCTTCACCAAAACGTTGCTCTAATTCGCGCTTATGGTTATATATACCTAATTCTTGAAACACAGTATTAAAATTATGTCTATGTGCAGGAAATGCAATTGCATTATCTTATTGTCATAATATTTTTTCCTTCCTTTCTCACATGTTGACACAGTTTCTGATTACTACAATCAGAAAAACCTTGAAATTGTCTCCGTTGTTTGAGTATGTAAATGATTGGAAACATTTCATAATGATTCATTAAAACTAGTCAAACACTCAAACCTACCTGCCTATACAATATGGTAATGAATGCCATGACCTAATCTATTACCAGCGTTCTGTTTTTCTGTAACAGCTGATCATACTTTTCGCTTAGCATACACCCTAAGCAGTTGGGCAAAAAAAGTTAAACCATTTTCATTTAAGTTAAAGTTAAAGTAAGGCCATGGCTTCAATTTAAGTTAAAAGTTACAGTTAAAGTAAGGTTCCGGTGCTAATTTAAGTTAAAGTAGCCCAAAATCAATGACTTTTATATAACTTTTTTAAATAACTTCAATTTTAAAGTTAAAGTAGGGGTGTTTTTACTTTAAGTAAAGTTACAGTTAAAGTTAGACCTTTAACTTTTTTGTAGTTGAAGTTAAAGTTCAAGTTTGACCCCTAACTTATTTAATTTTAGTTAAAGTTAAAGTTTAACTTTTTTGCCCTACAGTAGGCAAAGGCTTGACTCAAATCTTTGTAGAATCCTTAGTGTTAACTTTTATCCGGTCTTCCTCGCCTTACTTTGCAATTCCACTTTTCTGCTCCCCTTTTGCCCTCCAGTTGAAGCATCCACTTATGTACTTCATGTCAAAGTGAAAATTCGCACATAGGTAAGGCAATGCAGACTCATTTATCAGATTCTAAGTTTCTTTTTCTCCAGACTCTTTCCGGTTATTTACTTCTTTCACATTCCCCAACTCAGTAATCTAACTTTTTCTCGCTTCTGTAATTTATGCAGAAAATACGAGGCAAAGGACGTGGCTGGCAAGTCTTAGTTGGCCAAATTTGAAATCTCAGATAATGCCGAGACTAAGGAACTAATTATTT
>JASANF010001452.1:0-19840 GCA_030248245.1 Trissonchulus sp. WLG1_4 | reverse complement strand
ACATCTTGGTTCAGTTCATATTGTAACCGTTGGGTTAAACAAAATCGACGAAATTTTGTAATAATTAGCTTGATTTATCGAAACATCAAACGTTCGTTGTTGAAAATGTTTGTTGTTGAAAAAGCAAATGTTTGTTGTTGAAAAACAAATGTTCGTCGTTGAAAAACAAATGTTCGTCGTCTAAACAAATGTTCGTCGTTGAAAGTTCGTCGCTCTCCTCCAATTGTTCGGTCGTCTGAAAAAAAATTTTTCAACGACGGAGGCTTTGGTTGTCAAAGAAAAAAAAGACAAAAATAAGTCGTCGTTGAAAAAATTTTCAACCACGAACATTTCAACGGAAAAAAAGTTGACACTCGTTGAAATTGTCTGGCCGTTGAAAATTTTTCAACGACTAACATTTTTTTTTTCAACGACGAACATTTGTTTTTCAACGACGAACATTTGTTTTTCAACAACGAACGGTGTTGTTTCGTTGATGTTGTTAATTTCGCGACATTTTCCGCGACATTTTGCTTCGATAAATCGGGCCCGTGAAGTAGTTGTGCAGCCGGCAGCAGCAAAGTTAAATAATAGTTTGAGTAAAATCACTTTTGTGAAATTCGTATCTAATGTGTGTAAAAGTGTGATCGCTAAGAACTAAGTTCGACCAAAAATGTTGAGACAAAGACAATACAAAACATGTATATAATTATAATTTCATTACGGAAAGAACAAACTTCAGACATCAAGAACAAAGCAAGATTTTAAACAAGGTTTTTTGGGGTACAATACTACGTATTTACGCAGTGGAGTGGACCTTAAATTTACGCAGTCAAAAAAAATCACACCAGTCGTTTTCTCTCAGTGTTCAATAATTTTTGGTCAGACTTAAGTTCGTTCAGCGATCACACTTTTACACTGTGTGTCATTAAGGGTGGATTTCACAAAGGTGGGTTTACTAAACTATTATATATAACTTTGCTTGCTTGCACGTGCTTGCACATAATTTCATTACAAAATATCAACTGGGCCCGATTTATCGAAGCAAAATGTTCGTCGTTCATAATCGTTCGTCGTTGAAAATTTTGGATTGATCGAAACATTTTCAACGATGAACATAACACGTAATTAGTAGGACAAATGTTTGTTGTTCTAAAAAACAAATGTTCGTCGTTAAACAAAAAGTTCGTCGTTGAAAACAAATTTTCGTTGTTGAAAAATTTTCAACGGCGAACATTTCAACTTATGTCTTGAGCTCCGTTGAAATGTTCGTTGTTTAAAATTTTTTCAACGACGAGCTTTTGTCTTTTAAACTCAAAAGCTCGTCGTCTGAAAATTTTTCAACGACGAACAATTTCAACGACGAACTTTCAACGACTAACAACATTTGTTTTTCAACGACGAACATTTGTTTTTCAACGACGAACATTTGTTTTTCAACGACGAACATTTGCTTTTTCACCACGTAACTTTTCAACGACGAACATTTGATGTTTCGATAAATCGGGCCCTGATTTGTTACAAATTTCGTCGATTTTGTTTAACCTATGTTTTACAGTGATATAATATAGCTCGAGTTGACACTCCAAACCTGCAACACAACATATCTCTGCGTCGCTGAAATTGCTGACCAAAAAGGTACGTAAGCCATGGTTTAGTAAAACCCCCTTTGTGAATCCGCCCATGAGTCACACACTCACACCGTATGTGGTCGTAGTGGGTATGACACATGGTGGTTTGAAGTATAGAAAATTTGCTTACCGTGTTAGTCAGTATATAATGGCGAGCAAATTAGTCGCCTGAGTTTACCCCCCTCCTCCCTACGCCGCTTGGCTACAACTGATTTGTTCAACAACAAACTGGCACGTGTGAACGTGGAGATAACCATACATGGGTGTGGGGGGGGTTCTCACCCCCCCCCCCCCCACCAGAAAGCATCCTCACCCCCCTCCCCCCCAGACAGGTCCGGTGCACTCCAGAATGTTTTGAAGGTAGCTCACGAAGCAAAAATTAGTGGCTCACGAAGCGAAATTGGTGGCTCACGAAGAAATAATAGCCGAAAAAGTTGCTCCGCACCCCCCCCCAGAAATCGGTAGCTGCCCACGGAGGGAGAGAACACAGTTTAATCGGGCACCTCCACTTCTGGAGTGCTGTCGAGTCGAAATCGGAGGTGGGGGAGTGCTCTATCCACTCACTTGCCCTCTCTTAATTGCGTTGGTGTTGTGGTGTATTACTGCATTATGTATATAAGCATCAACGGAGTCATTAGTCAAACAACAATTATATAGTAAGCATATATACATTGGGCCTGGGCTGGGGGAAATTTTCCCCCCCCCCCCCCCCCAGACAAGCGCTTCACCACCCGCAGAATGTTTTTCGGGTGCTCAAGACGGCAAAACCGGTGGTTCACGAAGACAAAAAGGTGGTAAATGGTGGCTCACGAAGCTAAAATCGGCGGAAAAGTTGCTCGGCAACCCCTCCCCCCAGAATCTACCAGCAGTCTATGTATATATATATATAATAGCAAGGCTACATATAAATCGAATTGAATTAAAACAAGTATATATATATAATTAAACTAACTCGTCCATAAACGACCGCGTGTTCGCCAAAAAGGATGATCTTTCCCGGGGCGGACACAAAGATGGACTGATCCGTCATTCAGCAGCCAATTATTCCGCTAATTTAATTACAAATCTGAAATACACTTCCATTTTTAGATCGGGAATTTCACATTTCTCAGTTTTTTCACAAGCCCTGCTTGTACACAGCAAAGGCGGTTATTTTAAGAGGGGACGCATGTAAAAAACATCTTTACGATCAGAACAGTTTTCCGTCGGCTCATTCACAATAAAAAATTGGACCCACTTTGTGCAAAACTGCTTTCTTCTAAAGGCTGGCATTGGTTTCACCCCGCTGTCACTGACAGTTTTGTGGCGAACTTGTCGGGAAAAAAAAGATTTGTGGGAAAAAACAACACCTTATAAATTCCCCTACAAAGTGTTGTCAGGTCTCAATCAGCTTTAAGTTTTTCAACGCTAAGGCATGTCTGCGGAGCAGTTAGACATGAAGGTTCCTGAAGCTGAAATTATTCGGGCACAGGAAAACCGGGGAATCTGATTTTACCGTAAAAGTTTTTTTACCCTTTTCATTAAGAGAAACTTTATAAAAATTCAAAAATTTAGAGACGGATATTATCAGAAAAAATGTTACTGGCATATAATATATATACCCCTTTGTTCAACAGTGCCGCATGGTCGGTGTTGTGTATATTATGTTTATTTTGTATTCCAGTAAACTTACTTGTTGTTGGTGTTTTGTTGTAGTGCGTTTTTCTTATGGATCTAATCTTACATGTTCTTACACACGTCATGCTAACTTTTTCTTCTTCAAACTTCGCTCATATTTCTGCACTATCAGATTTCGGAGTCATTTCAGTCACATTCCCGCTAAATTAAATTTTCCCTAGCTTTCTATTTTTTATTTTACGTAGATTATTTTAATTATTAATTTTAATAATTATATATTTTGTGTACAGGAATACGTGGGCAGGTGGCCGATTCTGAGCCACCGGGGGGGGGGGGGGGGAGGTGCGGAGCAACTTTTCCGCCCATTTTTATCCGTGAGACACCGTTTTACCTTCGTGAGCCACTAATTTTGCCCTCGTGAGTACCTCAAAAGCATTCTGGGGGGGGGGGTGGGTGAAGCACCTGTCTGGGGGGGAGGTAACCCCCCCCCCCCCGACGCCCATGTATGCGTGTAAGGCTCTATCGGGCTCTCCTTCACCCCTGTGAAGCTGGCAAAACAAGTGAAAGAACAAATTCTGAAATTTGTGGCACAAATTATTTCCTTGCACATATATCTTTTTCTCGCAAGTCTCAACACAATAACACATGCAAGTGAATTTTCAAACTTATATAGGCTTCGGCTGAAGCTTAGGCGTGTCCCAGAATTGCTATCACAGAAAAAACCGGTGAGTCGAATTTTCTCTAAAACACCGTCTTACACTTCGGTGACTCGGAGGTTATTAGGACGATAAATTAAAACTGTTTCACAGAATTTCCCGGTTTTCCTGTGCCCGAATAACTTCAGCTTCAGGAACCTTTATCAGTGGCGTATCCAGGATTTCGCAAAGGGGGGGGGGGCTGCGACCGGGGGGGTGCGGAGCAACAGTGAGCCACCGCCGACCAAAGGGGGTCTGGCGGTGGCGGCAACCCTCGGACCTCGGACCTTGTTTGGGTTTGTAATCGATAAACTACAGTAGTGGATCTGCATCTAGCACTTAACATTGCGGGGGTCTGCGGCCGCAGCCCCCAGCAGTTTGAGCTTTTTTGAGGTTTTAACCATCGAAATTGCATTGAAAAATGTACTGCTTAGGCTTAGGCTTAGTGTTTAGGCTTAGGTTAGGCTTAGGCTTAGTGCTTAGGCTGAGGCTTAGTGCTTAGGCTGAGGCGTAGTCGATGGGTCAGCAAAGGCTTAGTCCTGCACCCGTATTCATAAAAGTGCAAGCTCGGCTTTTTATCCGAGCTTTGAGCAAGCCCGGCTTAAAATCCCGGCTTTTCGTATTCATAAAACCAAGCTCGGCTTTTTATCCAGGCTTTTTGGTATTCATAAAAGCTGGGATAAAAAGCCGAGCTTATGGTATTCATAAAAATCAAGCTCGGATTATAATCCCGGCTTCCACGTATATTTTATTGATTTTTCATTATGAATAAAAAGCTCGGATAAAAAGCCAGGCTTGAACAAGCCTGGATTGAAAAAAAAGCTCGGATAAAAATCCAGGCTTGCGCACAAGCCTAGCTTTTTATTCTGGCTTTTTCAAGCCAGACTTACGGATAAAAAGCCGAGCTTTTTATCCCGACTTTTATGAATACCGGCCCTAGTTGCTGGCATCAAATAAAAGGACACTTGCTACTGTGAGATCATAAATAAAGCTGCACTTTTAAACCGAACTTGACTGTCAGTGCCAGCTTGCTGCTGAGCATCAGTGACGTTTTCAAATCGTATTTATGGTATTCACTTTCATTAAAGATCGCTACTTATGCCTAATGATGCTTATTTTTCTATGAAAACGTAATTAATATATTGTCTACGCGAAAAGATACTAAAACTTTTGATGTGCACGCTTAATTTAACTATGTATATTTCGCCTCTCTTTTTCAGTTGACAAGATTTTTAGTATAAATGAGCTAAATATGTTGCTAACAAAGCTGTATTAAATATATATATATATATATATATATATATATATATATATATATATATATATATATATATATATATATATATATATATATATATATATTATTATGTGCCACTTTATGATGATCAAACTTCAGGTTGATATTACGACTGTATTGGTCATAATTTTCGACGATTAGCCGTCTTATGTGAAAAACGATGATTTTCGACAAAAATTAAATTTTTTCGAAAAGGTATAAATTAACGTTTTTTCACTTGGAAAGTGCAAAAAATGAACTCAGCGCATGCGAAAACCTATAAAAATGTGTTTTCAGGGTGGAAAAAATGTCAGTTGAATTCCCCCCCCGCCTCAGTAGCGCCATACAAACATGTGAGACATCAATCAATTAACACAGAATAGATTAGACCTGGCATATATATAGGCATGCACAAAGAAAAAAGGTATCTAAGCCGAAAAAACATCAACAGAACGGAAAAAATTTAGATTTTTTTAAATTTTGAAACAGGGTTTTTTTTTAGTCAAAAATGGCGTCATTTGCAGAAATGAAACTTAAAAATGACGTTCAGAAAATAAAAATGACGAAGCTTTGACGAAAGGTTTTGAGCAAATATTGACGTTGATTTGACCAAATTCGGCCTAAAAATTGAAAAAATCTCCAATTTTTTCTGGGGGCTGGCCCCCAGACCCCTGCAATTTAGTGGCTTATCGTCTTTCTTATTAATTTTCATTAAAGCCTCTGCATGTGTACACGAGTACAATTATATCCTATTTAGTGCACTCACTACTAGTGCACTATCTCATGTGACGTTCTGCTTCTGACGTGATTTGCATTTATATAATTTCTCGGCTCAAAAAAATTCTGAGACGGCTTCATTTGACCAAGTTTGGTCTAAAAAGTGAAAAATTCTCTAATTTTGTTTTTGAGGGTTGTCGCTCTTAGACCCCTGCATTCTTGTGGCGTAATGTTTTGGGTATTATGAGCTCAAATGTTGAATCTGGTGTTTTCGGTCGGCCACAAATAGTATAATGTTCGCAATATGCGCTGTTATCGGCAAATTTTTGTGTTAAATTCTGGGGTTTTTGCTGGGCCAAACGTTAGCATTGGCGAAAATTTTTGAGAGGCTGCTAAAACTTTGTTTAGTTTGTTTTGAAAATTTTTTTATAGCTCTCCAATTCACTAAATTGTGTAAAAAATTAAAAAAATTTTCCTATGCGTCCCCAATAATTGACCGTTTTTTGCCATTAAACAAATTCCTTATGACTACATTTACACACATCTTCAATTATGATTCACGTAACACAGTCTTGCAGCCAAGTATTATAATATTATGTATATTAATATAATAATAATAATATTATTATAATATTATTATTATGTTGTTCAATTTTGCAGTATCTGTACTAAAAACTGTCACAGATCGGTGAGACGATTCGATCCGTCAAATGTTTGGAATAAACAAAACAGTTTCAGCTCGCGTGGGAGTTGCTACATACAGTGCCAATCCCAGGAACTTTGTCAAAGCTTCCTGGCGGGAACCCAGGCTAGATTCAGAAAAGTATTTGAAAGCAGGTTATTAAAAGTGACAGGAAGGGGGCAGCCCATCAAGGCAGACCTGACGCTTTGTAGGAAATGAGCACCGTATCTGAGTGCGGACACGCCAAAGGGTAGGTTATCTATCCGCGAGTTACCCTGCTACCTTTCCCTTTTTTTGTTACAAAAAATCAAAAGGCATGCTTTCTCAGAATTTTTTTACTTAAAATTAACAAAAATCTTCGGCACATAGACGTACAAGGGGTCGGGGGGCGGCTCTACCAGATGAGAATACGGGACAAGCAAATCTAAAGTTTAAAGTTAAGGGTGCCAGAAAACTCCTCAAAGTTAAAAAAGGTGCCAGAAAACTAAAAATTTGTCCCGATTGCTTTAAAAATGAGCAAAAAGCTAAAAAATTGCAAAAAAATCTACAAATTGTACAAAAAATTCCCATTTTTTAGGCCGTTATGAGTTCAAGTCCCCAATATGTAGGACAAGACCCCCTAAAATTTTGAAAAATCCGGGAAAAGCCCGCCCACCGGACTAAGACTACATGTATATATATATATATATATATATATATATATACGTACAAGCATATAGTGGTGCGGGGGAAAAAACCCGGAGAAAAAAACCCACTCCGCACCTACACATAAAAACCTATATGGAACGCATCCAACCTACACACCAATTCTCTTGCCTTATTTTATATTAAATTTTCATTAAAATTCAAACAAAATTTCAATTTTCTTTCATTTTTTCAAACCTTCTACCTTCTTTAAATTTTTACCTCCTACTATCTCTACTAAAACAAAAACACTATCGTTCATGGAAAAAAAAACACTATGGAAAAAAACCCTATTTTTGCTTTTTCTACTCCCATTTCTCTAATATTCGCTACACATTATTCATAACTTATCCTAAACTTTTTTTCTTGCATACCCCAACACCCCTAAAACCTTTTTTTCAAAATTCATTTTTCAATATTTTTCATACAATAAATAAAATGATAGACGCGGGCGGTGTTTGTCCGCTGTTTCTCACGTAATAAGCGCAAAAATCTGTTTTTAATGCTTTTAAATACGGAAAAAATGCCTATTACGCAGAAGTCATTTCTGCCAAAACGATCAATTTTTGAAGAATCATTGTGAGTCACATGGATGTCGCAGAAACGGTTTTTTTAGTCCATACTGCAGCCTAAGAGTTGTAGAACACGATGAAATTGTGTTTATATTCCCTGCTAATAGAACAACCAGAAAAAGTGATAGGGTTTTTTCCCCGCATTAGGGTTTTTTTTTCCCGCATAGGGTTTTTTTTTTCCCGGAGGTTTCGAGACTCATTACTCGGAAACGAGAATATTATAATCCTTTTATTAGCGCAACAGTTAGGCGAAAGATGGCCGTTATAACAGCCACGAGCATAATGGATCCGATTTATGTGGAGCACAGGACGACCCGAAAAGTTGAAAATAGGGTTTTTTTTCCGCACCACTATACATGTACAAAAAGCACCCAAAAACTTTGGGTAATCCCCTCCCCCTCCCCCTGGTGGGACCCTTCCCTCCCATCGGTCTACTTAATTTTGACCCCCTTGTCAAAAAACAGCAATTTAGTAATTTGCATCTTTTCGCCAAAAAAACACAGATTTCAACAAATTTTGGCTAAAATTAGGTAAAAAAACCGCTTAAATTTCATAAAAATGTAAGATAACGCTAACTAGCAATATCTGCGGGTTGGTGGGGCGCGGGGGGGGGGGGGGGGGGGGGGGGGGGGGGGCCGGGGGGAAAATTTCCGGAAAGTTCCCGGAAAAAAAATTTCCGGTAAATTTCCGGAAAATTTCCGGGTTTTTTCCGGATTTTTTCTTTTGTGCCCTGCCGAATTTCCGGAAATTTTCCGGAAAATTTCCGGTTTTTTTTCGGGTTTTTTCCGGAAAATTTCCGGCAATTTTCCGGAAAATTTCCGATTTCCAGTCTCACTTTCCGGAAAATTTCCGGACTTTTTCCGGATATTTTCCGGTCAACGCCAAACTGTTGCCGGATAATTTCCGGAAAATTTCCGGGTTTCTTCCGGAAAATTTCCGGGTTTTTTCCGGAAAATTTCCAGGTTTTTTCCGGGCTTTTTCCGGATAATTTCCGGGTTTTTTCCGGAAATTTTCCGGGTTTTTTCCGGATAATTTCCGGGTTTTTTCCGGAAAATTTCCGGGTTTTTTCCGGAAAATTTCCGGGTTTTTTCCGGATAATTTCCGGGTTTTTTCCGGAAAATTTCCGGGTTTTTCCGGAAATTTCCTTTTTCCGGGTATTTCCGGGGGGAAAATTTCCGGTTTTTTCCGGAAATTTTCCGGATAATTTCCGGGTTTTTTCCGGAAAATTTCCGGGTTTTTTTCCGAAAAATTTCCGGTTTTTTCCGGATAATTTCCGGGTTTTTTCCGGATAATTTCCGGGTTTTTTCCGGAAATTTTCCGGGTTTTTTCCGGATAATTTCCGGTTTTTTTCCGGAAAATTTCCGGGTTTTTTTCCGGAAAATTTCCGGGCTTTTCCGGATAATTTCCGGGTTTTTTTCGGAAAATTTCCGGATAAATTTCCGGGTTTTTTCCGGAAAATTTCGTGTTTTTCGGATAATTTCCGGGTTTTTTCCGGAAAATTTCCGGGTTTTTTCCGGAAAATTTCCGGGCTTTTTTGTTGTGTGTTTTCCGGATAATTTCCGGGTTTTTTCCGGAAAATTTCCAGGTTTTTTCCGGGCTTTTTCCGGATAATTTCCGGGTTTTTTCCGGATAATTTCTTCCGGGTTTTTCCGGAAAATTTCCGGTTTTTTCCGGAAAATTTCCGGGTTTTTTCCGGAAAATTTCCGGGTTTTTTCCGGAATAATTTCCGGGTTTTCTTCCGGAAAATTTCCGGGTTTTTTCCGGAAAATTTCCGGGCTTTTTACCGGAAAATTTTCGGGTTTTTTCCGGAAAATTTTCAGGTTTTTCTCCGGAAAATTTCCGGTTTTTTCCGGGATAATTTCCGGGTTTTTTCCGGCTGATAATTTCCGGGTTTTTTCCGGAAAATTTCCGGGTTTTTTCCGGTCGAAAATTGTTTTTTTTTGTCGGAAAAAGGTTTTTTAATTCCTGAAAGTTGTAGAACACGATGAGTTTATACGTAGATTGAGTTTATAATGCTAATAGAACAACCGAAAAAAGTGATAGGGTTTTTCCCCGCATTAGGGTTTTTTTCCCGAAGGTTTCGACTTTCGAGGCTTATTACTCAGAAACGTAAGTAGTTAGAATCCATTTTAATAGTGCAACAGTTAGACGAAAGATGGCCGTTATAACAGCCGCGAGCACTAATGGATCCGATTTATGTGGAGCACAGGACGACCCGAAAAGTTGAAAATATGGTTTTTCCCCGCACCACTATAGTTGACTATGCCATATGCGAACCTGGTGTCGGAAAACAGCTACACCCCGTGACAAGAGATGCTTGTAAAAATTTTGTTGGCCCTTGTAAAATGAGCCATATTTTGGGTGATTGGGAAATTATCCGGAAATTTTCCTGAAAAAATTCGGACATTTTCCGGAAAAAACCCCGGAAATTATTTTGAGAATTTCCGGAAAAAACCCGAAAATTATCCCGAAAAAAGCCCGGAAATTTTCCGGAAAAAACCCGGAAATTTTCCGGAAAAAACCCGGAAATTATCCGGAAAAAACCCGGAAATTATCCGGAAAAGCCCGGAAAAAACCTGGAAATTTTCCGGAAAAAACCCGAAAATTATCCCGAAAAAGCCCGGAAATTTTCCGGAAAAAACCCGGAAATTTTCCGGAAAAAACCCGGAAATTATTCGGAAAAAACCCGGAAATTTTCCGGAAAAAAACCGGATATTTTCCGGAAAAAACCGGAAATTTTCCGTAAAAAACCCGGAAATTATCCGGAAAAAACCCGGAAATTATCCGGAAAAAGCCCGGAAAAAACCTGGAAATCTTCCGGAAAAAACCCGAAAATTATCCCGAAAAAGCCCGGAAATTTTCCGGAAAAAACCCGGAAATTATCCGGAAAAAACCCGGAAATTATCCGGAAAAAACCCGGAAATTTTCCGGAAAAAACCCGGAAATTTTCTGGAAAAAAACCCGAAAATTATCCGGAAAATTTCCGAAAAAAACCCGGAAATTATCCGGAAAAAGCCCGGAAATTTTCCGGAAAAAACCCGGAAATTTTCCGGAAAAAACCCGGAAATTATCCGGAAAAAACCCGGAAATTTTCCGGAAAAAACCCGGAAATTATCCGGAAAAAACCCGGAAATTTTCCGGAAAAAACCCGGAAATTTTCTGGAAAAAAACCCGAAAATTATCCGGAAAATTTCCGAAAAAAACCCGGAAATTATCCGGAAAAAACCCGGAAATTTTCCGGAAAAAACCCGGAAATTTTCTGGAAAAAAACCCGAAAATTATCCGGAAAATTTCCGAAAAAAACCCGGAAATTATCCGGAAAAAGCCCGGAAATTTTCCGGAAAAAACCCGGAAATTTTCCGGAAAAAACCCGGAAATTATCCGGAAAAAACCCGGAAATTTTCCGGAAAAAACCCGGAAATTATCCGGAAAATTTCCGGAAAAAACCCGGAAATTATCCGGAAAAAGCTCGGAAAAAACCTGGAAATTTTCCGGAAAAAACCCGGAAATTTTCCGGAAGAAACCCGGAAATTTTCCGGAAATTATCCGGCAACAGTTTGGCGTTGACCGGAAAATATCCGGAAAAAGTCCGGAAATTTTCCGGAAAGTGAGACTGGGAATCGGAAATTTTCCGGAAAATTGCCGGAAATTTTCCGGAAAAAACCCGAAAAAAACCGGAAATTTTCCGGATAATTTCCGGAAATTCGGCAGGGCACAAAAGAAAAAATCCGGAAAAAACCCGGAAATTTTCCGGAAGTTTACCGGAAATTTTTTTTCCGGAAAATTTCCGGAAATTTTCCGGAAAAAGTTTTCCTGTGCTTTTGGGGTGTTTTTTTCCGTTGGGGTTTTTTTTTGTTTTTTCTGGGTTTTTTTTTCCTGTGTTTTTTTTTTTTTGTTGTAAATTAGATATGGCTTTAGTCGTTGCGCTGGATTGCTGTTGCGTTATTTCTTTTTATAATTTAGTTTTTTTACCTTTTTAGCCAAAATTTGTTGAAATCTGTGTTTTTTGGCCAAGAAAAGATGCAAATTACTAAATTGCTGTTTTTTGACAAGGGGGTCAAAATTAAGTAGACCGATGGGAGGGAAGGGTCCCACCAGGGGGAGGGGGAGGGGTATTACCCAAAGTTTTTGTGCTTTTTGTACATGTATAGTGGTGCGGGAAAAAAAACCCTATTTTCAACTTTTCGGGTCGTCCTGTGCTCCACATAAATCGGATCCATTAATGCTCGTGGCTGTTATAACGGCCATCTTTCGCCTAACTGTTGCGCTAATAAAATGGATTGTAACCACTCTCGTTTCTGAGTAATGAGTCTCGAAACCTCCGGGAAAAAAAAACCCTATGCGGGAAAAAAAAACCCTAATGCGGGGAAAAAAACCCTATCACTTTTTCTGGTTGTTCTATTAGCAGGGAATATAAACACAATTTCATCGTGTTCTACAACTCTTAGGCTGCAGTATGGACTAAAAAAACCGTTTCTGCGACATCCATGTGACTCACAATGATTCTTCAAAAATCGACCCGTTTTGGCAGAAATGACTTCTGCGCAAATAGGCATTTTTTCCGTATTTAAAAGCATTAAAAACAGATTTTTGCGCTTATTACGTGAGAAACAGCGGACAAACACCGCCCGCGTCTATCATTCTTGGATTTAATTGGTACGCAGCAGCTAAAACCTAAATATTGCAAAAAATGCCAAATTTTGGTGAAACATCATCAAAACAGGTTTCGTAAGGGGTGTCGGGGTATGGCCCAAAATGACAAAAAACGACGTTTTGAGGCCGAATAAACGGTTTTAATGAACTCTACGCATGTTGTTAGCCCAGATGAACTAACTTTAGTAGCAACAATGGGTGAGTTTAGCAAAAAAATGCCGCCAAACAAAATAGGGTTTTTTTCCCCGCAATAGGGTTTTTTTTTCCCGCACAAACTTTGACCAGTCACTGGTCAACCACAGCGTTTTTCACGGTTTTCGAGCTTCAGAAGTATAGAGGAAAGGTAACTCTCTTGAAAAATGCAAACGGCGTTAGTCAAAAGTGTTTTTGTGAAAAATTATGACAAGTCAAAAATTTGGAAAATTTTGTCACTTTGGAATTTTTCAACATGCAAAATTTTGAAATTTTATAAAAAACGCTACAGGCCTCAAAACTGCACAGAAATTGGTGTGGTAAGTCAGTTTGGGATGCGCTTTCCACCTGCATACTCAAAAAGGTCCTATGTCGTGAGGTTCGGCCAGGAAGCACTAGGGTTTTTTTCTCCGCAAAACGCGTAGGGTTTTTTTCCCCGCACCACTATATGCTTGTACGTATATATATATATATATATATATATATATATACATGTAGTCTCAGTCCGGTGGAGGGCTTTTTCCGGATTTTTCAAAATTTTAGGGGGTCTTGTCCGACATATTGGGGACTTGAACTCATAACGGCCTAAAAATGGGAATTTTTTGTACAATTTGTATATTTTTCGCAATTTTTTAGCTTTTTGCTCATTTTTAAAGCAATCTGGGGCAAATTTTTAGTTTTCTGGCACCTTTTTTAACTTTGAGGAGTTTTCTGGCACCCTTAACTTTAAACTTTAGATTTGCTTGTCCCGGAATCCCAAATCTGGGGGGAGCTTGCCCCCCTGACCCCTTGTACGTCTATGTGCCGAAGATTTCGGTCAAATTTAAAGTAAAAAAATTCTGAGAAAGCATGACCTTTCGATTTTTTGTAACAAAAAAGGGAAAGGTAAAGGTAACTCGCGGATAGATAACTATCCTTTGGCGTGTCCGCACTCAGATACGGTGCTCATCTCCGTTACAAAGCGTCAGGTCTGCCTTGATGGGCTGCCCCCTTCCTGTCACTTTGTAATAATGCTTTAAATGCACTTTTCTGCAATTTAAACCTGGGTTTTTTCGCCAGGAAGCTTTGACAAAGTTCCTGGGATTGGCACTGTATGTAGCAACTCCCACGGCGAAGCTGAAACTGTTTTGATTTATTCCGAAACATTTGACGGATCGAATTGTTCTCACCGATCTGTGACAGTTTTTAGTACAGATACTGCAAAATTGAACAACATAATAATAATATTATAATAATATTATTATTATTATATTAATATACATAATATTATAATACTTGGCTGCAAGACTGTGTTACGTGAATCATAATTGAAGATGTGTGTAAATGTAGTCATAAGGAATTTGTTTAATGGCAAAAAACGGTCAATTATTGGGGACGCATAGGAAAATTTTTTTAATTTTTTACACAATTTAGTGAATTGGAGAGCTATAAAAAAATTTTCAAAACAAACTAAACAAAGTTTTAGCAGCCTCTCAAAAATTTTCGCCAATGCTAACGTTTGGCCCAGCAAAAACCCCAGAATTTAACACAAAAATTTGCCGATAACAGCGCATATTGTGCGAACATTATACTATTTGTGGCCGACCGAAAACACCAGATTTAACATTTGAGCTCATAATACCCAAAACATTACGCCACAAGAATGCAGGGGTCTAAGAGCGACAACCCTCAAAAACAAAATTAGAGAATTTTTCACTTTTTAGACCAAACTTGGTCAAATGAAGCCGTCTCAGAATTTTTTTCGAGCCGAGAAATTATATAAATGCAAATCACGTCAGAAGCAGAACGTCACATGAGATAGTGCACTAGTAGTGCAGTGCACTAAATAGGTATATAATTGTACTCGTGTACACATGCAGAGGCTTTAATGAAAATTAATAAGAAAGACGAGTAAGCCACTAAATTGCAGGGGTCTGGGGGCGACAGCCCCCAGAAAAAATTGGAGATTTTTTCAATTTTTAGGCCGAATTTGGTCAAATCAACGTCAATATTTGCTCAAAACCTTTCGTCAAAGCTTCGTCATTTTTATTTTCTGAACGTCATTTTTAAGTTTCATTTCTGCAAATGACGCCATTTTTGACTAAAAAAAAACCCTGTTTCAAAATTTAAAAAAATCTAAATTTTTTCCGTTCTGTTGATGTTTTTTCGGCTTAGATACCTTTTTTCTTTGTGCATGCCTATATATATGCCAGGTCTATTATCTATTCTGTGTTAATTGATTGATGTCTCACATGTTTGTATGGCGCAACTGAGGCGGGGGGGGGTGAAATTCAAACTGACATTTTTTCCACCCTGAAAACACATTTTTATAGGTTTTCGCATGCGCTGAGTTCATTTTTTGCACTTTCCAAGTGAAAAAACGTTAATTTATACCTTTTCGAAAAAATTTAATTTTTGTCGAAAATCATCGTTTTTCGACATAATACGGCTAATCGTCGAAAATTATGACCAATACAGTCGTAATATCAACCTGAAGTTTGATCATCATAAAGTGGCACATAATAATATATATATATATATATATATATATATATATATATATATATATATATATATATATTATATATATATATATATATATATATTTAATACAGCTTTGTTAGCAACATATTTAGCTCATTTATACTAAAAATCTTGTCAACTGAAAAAGAGAGGCGAAATATACATAGTTAAATTAAGCGTGCACATCAAAAGTTTTAGTATCTTTTCGCGTAGACAATATATTAATTACGTTTTCATAGAAAAATAAGCATCATTAGGCATAAGTAGCGATCTTTAATGAAAGTGAATACCATAAATACGATTTGAAAACGTCACTGATGCTCAGCAGCAAGCTGGCACTGACAGTCAAGTTCGGTTTAAAAGTGCAGCTTTATTTATGATCTCACAGTAGCAAGTGTCCTTTTATTTGATGCCAGCAACTAGGGCCGGTATTCATAAAAGTCGGGATAAAAAGCTCGGCTTTTTATCCGTAAGTCTGGCTTGAAAAAGCCAGAATAAAAAGCTAGGCTTGTGCGCAAGCCTGGATTTTTATCCGAGCTTTTTTTTCAATCCAGGCTTGTTCAAGCCTGGCTTTTTATCCGAGCTTTTTATTCATAATGAAAAATCAATAAAATATACGTGGAAGCCGGGATTATAATCCGAGCTTGATTTTTATGAATACCATAAGCTCGGCTTTTTATCCCAGCTTTTATGAATACCAAAAAGCCTGGATAAAAAGCCGAGCTTGGTTTTATGAATACGAAAAGCCGGGATTTTAAGCCGGGCTTGCTCAAAGCTCGGATAAAAAGCCGAGCTTGCACTTTTATGAATACGGGTGCAGGACTAAGCCTTTGCTGACCCATCGACTACGCCTCAGCCTAAGCACTAAGCCTCAGCCTAAGCACTAAGCCTAAGCCTAACCTAAGCCTAAACACTAAGCCTAAGCCTAAGCAGTACATTTTTCAATGCAATTTCGATGGTTAAAACCTCAAAAAAGCTCAAACTGCTGGGGGCTGCGGCCGCAGACCCCCGCAATGTTAAGTGCTAGATGCAGATCCACTACTGTAGTTTATCGATTACAAACCCAAACAAGGTCCGAGGTCCGAGGGTTGCCGCCACCGCCAGACCCCCTTTGGTCGGCGGTGGCTCACTGTTGCTCCGCACCCCCCCGGTCGCAGCCCCCCCCCCTTTGCGAAATCCTGGATACGCCACTGATAAAGGTTCCTGAAGCTGAAGTTATTCGGGCACAGGAAAACCGGGAAATTCTGTGAAACAGTTTTAATTTATCGTCCTAATAACCTCCGAGTCACCGAAGTGTAAGACGGTGTTTTAGAGAAAATTCGACTCACCGGTTTTTTCTGTGATAGCAATTCTGGGACACGCCTAAGCTTCAGCCGAAGCCTATATAAGTTTGAAAATTCACTTGCATGTGTTATTGTGTTGAGACTTGCGAGAAAAAAGATATATGTGCAAGGAAATAATTTGTGCCACAAATTTCAGAATTTGTTCTTTCACTTGTTTTGCCAGCTTCACAGGGGTGAAGGAGAGCCCGATAGAGCCTTACACGCATACATGGGCGTCGGGGGGGGGGGGGGGGTTTCATCCCCCCCAGACAGGTGCTTCACCCACCCCCCCCCCCCCCAGAATGCTTTTGAGGTACTCACGAGGGCAAAATTAGTGGCTCACGAAGGTAAAACGGTGTCTCACGGGAGAAAAATGGGCGAAAAGTTGCTCCGCACCCCCCCCCCCCCCCCCCCGGTGGCTCAGAATCGGCCACCTGCCCACGTATTCCTGTACACAAAATATATAATTATTAAAATTAATAATTAAAATAATCTACGTAAAATAAAAAATAGAAAGCTAGGGAAAATTTAATTTAGCGGGAATGTGACTGAAATGACTCCGAAATCTGATAGTGCAGAAATATGAGCGAAGTTTGAAGAAGAAAAAGTTAGCATGACGTGTGTAAGAACATGTAAGATTAGATCCATAAGAAAAACGCACTACAACAAAACACCAACAACAAGTAAGTTTACTGGAATACAAAATAAACATAATATACACAACACCGACCATGCGGCACTGTTGAACAAAGGGGTATATATATTATATGCCAGTAACATTTTTTCTGATAATATCCGTCTCTAAATTTTTGAATTTTTATAAAGTTTCTCTTAATGAAAAGGGTAAAAAAACTTTTACGGTAAAATCAGATTCCCCGGTTTTCCTGTGCCCGAATAATTTCAGCTTCAGGAACCTTCATGTCTAACTGCTCCGCAGACATGCCTTAGCGTTGAAAAACTTAAAGCTGATTGAGACCTGACAACACTTTGTAGGGGAATTTATAAGGTGTTGTTTTTTCCCACAAATCTTTTTTTTCCCGACAAGTTCGCCACAAAACTGTCAGTGACAGCGGGGTGAAACCAATGCCAGCCTTTAGAAGAAAGCAGTTTTGCACAAAGTGGGTCCAATTTTTTATTGTGAATGAGCCGACGGAAAACTGTTCTGATCGTAAAGATGTTTTTTACATGCGTCCCCTCTTAAAATAACCGCCTTTGCTGTGTACAAGCAGGGCTTGTGAAAAAACTGAGAAATGTGAAATTCCCGATCTAAAAATGGAAGTGTATTTCAGATTTGTAATTAAATTAGCGGAATAATTGGCTGCTGAATGACGGATCAGTCCATCTTTGTGTCCGCCCCGGGAAAGATCATCCTTTTTGGCGAACACGCGGTCGTTTATGGACGAGTTAGTTTAATTATATATATATACTTGTTTTAATTCAATTCGATTTATATGTAGCCTTGCTATTATATATATATATACATAGACTGCTGGTAGATTCTGGGGGGAGGGGTTGCCGAGCAACTTTTCCGCCGATTTTAGCTTCGTGAGCCACCATTTACCACCTTTTTGTCTTCGTGAACCACCGGTTTTGCCGTCTTGAGCACCCGAAAAACATTCTGCGGGTGGTGAAGCGCTTGTCTGGGGGGGGGGGGGTGAAAATTTCCCCCAGCCCAGGCCCAATGTATATATGCTTACTATATAATTGTTGTTTGACTAATGACTCCGTTGATGCTTATATACATAATGCAGTAATACACCACAACACCAACGCAATTAAGAGAGGGCAAGTGAGTGGATAGAGCACTCCCCCACCTCCGATTTCGACTCGACAGCACTCCAGAAGTGGAGGTGCCCGATTAAACTGTGTTGTCTCCATACGTGGGCAGCTACCGAATTCTGGGGGGGGGTGCGGAGCAACTTTTTCGGCTATTATTACTTCGTGAGCCACCAATTTCGCTTCGTGAGCCACTAATTTTTGCTTCGTGAGCTACCTTCAAAACATTCTGGGGGGGTGACGGACCTGTCTGGGGGGGAGGGGGGTGAGGATGCCTTCTGGTGGGGGGGGGGGGTGAAAAACCCCCCCCCCCACACCCATGTATGGTTATCTCCACGTTCACACGTGCCAGTTTGTTGTTGAACAAATCAGTTGTAGCCAAGCGGCGTAGGGAGGAGGGAGGGTAAACTCAGGCGACTAATTTGCTCGCCATTATATACTGACTAACACGGTAAGCAAATTTTCTATACTTAGAACCACCATGTGTCATACCCACTACGACCACATACGGTGTGAGTGTGTGACTCATGGGCGGATTTCACAAAGGGGGTTTTACTAAACCATGGTTTACGTACCTTTTTGGTCAGCAATTTCAGCAACACAGAGATCTGTTGTGTTGCAGGTTTGGAGTGTCAACTGAGCTATATTATATCACTGTAAAACATAGGTTAAACAAAATCGACGAAATTTGTAACAAATCAGGGCCCGATTTATCGAAACATCAAATGTTCGTCGTTGAAAATGTTCGTCGTTGAAAAAGCAAATGTTCGTCGTTGAAAAACAAATGTTCGTCGTTGAAAAACAAATGTTCGTCGTTGAAAAACAAATGTTCGTCGTTGAAAGTTCGTCGTTGAAATTGTTCGTCGTTGAAAAATTTTTCAACGACGAGCTTTGGTTTAAAAGACAAAAGCTCGTCGTTGAAAAAATTTTTCAACGACGAACATTGAGACGAACTTTCAAGACATCCGTTGAAATGTTCGCCGTTGAAAATTTTTCAACGACGAACATTTGTTTTTCAACGACGAACATTTGTTTTTCAACGACGAACATTTGTTTTTCAACGACGAACATTTGTCCTATAATTACGTGTTATGTTCATCGTTGAAAATGTTTCGATCAATCCAAAATTTTCAACGACGAACATTTTCAACGACGAACATTTTGCTTCGATAAATCGGGCCCAGTTGATATTTTGTAATGAAATTATGTGCAAGCACGTGCAAGCAAGCAAAGTTATATATAATAGTTTAGTAAACCCACCTTTGTGAAATCCACCCTTAATGACACACAGTGTAAAAGTGTGATCGCTGAACGAACTTAAGTCTGACCAAAAATTATTGAACACTGAGAGAAAACGACTGGTGTGATTTTTTTTGACTGCGTAAATTTAAGGTCCACTCCACTGCGTAAATACGTAGTATTGTACCCCAAAAAACCTTGTTTAAAATCTTGCTTTGTTCTTGATGTCTGAAGTTTGTTCTTTCCGTAATGAAATTATAATTATATACATGTTTTGTATTGTCTTTGTCTCAACATTTTTTG
>JASANF010001446.1:0-42351 GCA_030248245.1 Trissonchulus sp. WLG1_4 | reverse complement strand
TAAGTAAGTTGTCGTGAAATCATGGTGGATGCAGGGGTCTGGGGGCGGCAGCCCCCAGAAGCTGGAGCTTTTTTAGAATTTTGAAATAAAATTTGCATTGAAAAAGCAATTCTAAGCAACACTTGTCGTGAAATCATAGTTGTAACAGCGATCTGTTCCGAGAGTCAGATTTTGTTATGTGAGCGTTATCGTTGTTACTAAATGGATTTTTTGGCAAAATTGATATTTTAAACTTTTAACTAATTTAGATAAAAAAGCACGAAAAATCGGCCAATGGGGGGACTAGCAAACCTGAAAAATACATTGTATACAGGAAAAAATTGAAGAAAAACCATGGGTGACAAGGGCTGTCCTTAGACGTTCGTCCTCTACTCCACCCACCACACGGTTTTTAATTAAGAGCCACACAAAATATATAACTAAATACCAATAATAGTTGTCAGCATTACTCATTATTAATACACCGTAGCAGATATAAGTCATGTATATACATTAGAGCAGTAATGAATTAGGGGCGAGATCCCCTCGAAAGAAAATTTTGGAAAATTTTTGAAATTTCAGTGTAATTTCAGTCAATTGGGAACGTGCCGGAAAATTTTTTCAGCGGTGTCATAAAACCAAAGAAGACCACAGGAAAAAAAGTGAAAAAAAAGGGGGGGGGGCTAAAATCGCGAAGGGGGGGCTGATGTCCCCCTAGCCCCCCCCCCTGGGTACGCCACTGTATACTGTATTGTGTACGTACGTCTATTTACATTATGGCGTATATATTAAAGCGAATATCTAAAATGTGTGGCAATTGTCATAGTGTATACTGAAAATTTATGTATACTATGATATATATATAGTCGGGAAAAACACAAATAGGGAACTAGCTGAACTCTTTTGGGTCATCTTTCACGGTCACTAATTTAGATTTGGATCTAATATTAATTATTGGTTAATTTTATCAGCGTGTCGTGTCCGTACGATGAGGCACAAACGTATTTTCATTACTGTTTCCAGTCATGTTTTTTACGACCTGATTAATATCATATTGTTAAGGGCGTCTTAAACTTGCAGGCTTAACCAAATGCTGAGTGCGCTAGTGAATAAGCCAAGTTTTACACATAATCATACGACAACGCAACCTAAACTTGCGTGAACCTTGGATTATTTGGTCGCTTATTTGGTGCTCCCCCCGTCACGGAAATTTAGGATGCCAGCAGCCAGCCATTTTCTTAGCCACGCATACTGTACAATTTTAGATCCGACATGGCAATACAACTGTATGCTGTCTAAGGAGCTGATCGACCAAGCTGCTAGGGAACTGCAGGAAAAGCCAGAATGGCGCAAACGAGACATACAAGCGTTGCGACAAATGGTTTTGAATTGCGAAGGCTTGCAAGCGTGCACGACTGATACTTTTTTGCTCAGGTAGACAGGATATTTTTAATTTACTAAATATATTTATTATAATATAATATGTTTGTGTGTAATTGCGGCAGACTTACGTTTCCCACAGTCCACTAAGGCAACTTTGCAGTCTACAAGTTTGTACCAGTGTCCAGAGTTAGTATATATTGCATGATCATTGGGTAATGCGTGCATAATATGGCTGGAATAAAAAAGCTATGATTATTTAGTATATACCTGATGGTTTTGAAATATGTGCCGCCTCGACAGTAATAATAACAAGTGTCATTTGATTGATATTGTGCCCTCAAAGACTTATGTTTATTTCCACGATACTGCATAGTGCATGCTTGTTTCTCAAATGCCACTTGAGAACATACCGAGAAATTTGTTGCTGCAGATTTTTACGCGCCCGTAAATTCGACTACGAAGCAGCGTACAAACTGTTGGTCAACTACTACAGTGGTCGCCACCACTATCCTGAAATATTCGACGACTTGCTTCCTTCCAAACTTCGCCCCTCCATCGACGATCACGTGATCTGCTGGCTTCCAGACTCGGACTATCATGGGCGAAAAATTTTGTATATACGGGCTGGTAGGTGCTTATATATACAGAATAAGTATATAGATGATTATATTACATATACTATATTTGAAAGTCGTGATGGATGTGATCTGATTGTGTTTGGGAGAATGGATACAATTTGTATTGTTCACATTGACTCTGTATTAGCAGCTTTTTATTTGGCATTAATTTTAACCTTAAGTCGTAAGGTGTGCAGATAATATACAGACGGCTGACCGAAATATGTGCGAATTTTCATTTATCCCGCGGAACGTGAAAAACGGTAATATTTTCTGGTTTAATATAAATTTATGTATATACATCCGTTTTAATAGCGTCAATATTTATACGAACCGACTAATTATTCTTTTGCTTGTTAATTATTTTATTAATGTTATTTAGGCTCCTGGAACGCGGCAACTAGCTCAATTGAAGAACAGCTTCAAGTTTTGCTTATGTCACTTGAATCTAGATTAACCGAAGAAAGTATACAGGTATGTACTGTGTATAAGATGTTTTGAACTTAATATTAAAATAAGACTAATTTCGAATAAAGGAAATACTCGAGAGTTAAGAGTTGTGACGTCTGCCATAAATGAAAAAGGGTTTGCACCATACAGGGGCGTGGGGGCGGGGGGAATCGCTACCCCGCTCCCCCCCTCCGGAGTGGCGTTCAGTTTTCAGTCGCCTAAGTGGGCAAAAATTCGCATAGCACTCCGCCTCCCCCCCAAGTTGACGGCTCTCCCCCAAATTTCATCAACTGCCCATGTCTCGTTTGCACCTCCCGCATTATCATATATTAATGTAATTTTTTAAGGGACAATATTATGGTTCCTCTTACACAGGCGTAAAATTGGTGAATAATCTGTGGCCTCTCTCCTACGTAGCTATATTTCCTCTCCTAACCGAAATCCAACGAAAATATACCACTTTACGCTCGACAACGACAAACTCCCAGCTGCCGAAATTAACTAAAATCGGTTTTTTATAGCAACGTCAGACAAAACACACTTGGTAACGAAGAATCACGAGTGAGCCATAATTATTAATAATAACGAGAAATCTGATTTTGTTTGCTCTAAAAGTTAAACTTTTATTTTTTTCAGGTAACGGGTATCTCAGTGATTGTAAATATGAACGGAGTTGGTGCCGGCGCTGCCTTCAATCACTTAAAGCCGAATTTTCTTAAAAAGGCTTTTCATGTTTTGCAAGTATATATATATACAATTTTTCTACATGTTTGAATAAAGTGATGCTATCTGCGGGAAGTATATATATGGCTCTGTATTTTTGAGTAATAGTTCTACTTTTATGGTTGAGTAATGACAGTTTTTTCTCATTTTATGAGTAGTAACCTATAGTTTCCTATTTTTACATTCTTATTTTTTATAAATTATATTGTTTGATCGGATTTCAGGATCTTAAATAAGTTAGTTTTTGTGTATTATTACGTGGTCTTCATGTTTTGTTTATTTATTTCCTGTTTTGTCCATGTTTTGCTTTTAGGATGCCTTTCCATGTCGATTAAAAGCTTTGCATTTTGTTCATGAGCCTGGTTTGTTCAACGCAGTCTTGACTCTCCTTAAGCCATTCATGAAAGAAAAATTACGGCAGAGGGTAGGCCTTAGCTTAATAAACCATTTTTAAAAAATAAACATAATAATATATTAATATTAAAATACAAAAAATATCTGTATCTAAATTTTTGCGCTTGCAGTTTTGGTGCTGCGTCTAAGGTTGGTTGATGTTTTCGACACTAGCATCATACATGTAACAGCACTAAAATTTTTGGTACCCCTCCCTCCCCATGGAGGGACCCCCCCTCCCCTGCGCCAACTCATTTTTGACCCCCCCTCCCAAAAATGACGCAGTTTTCAACCTTTTTGACCAAAAAACACCGATTTTGACAATTTTTGGGAAAATTTTCGGTAAAAATTGCTTAAAATTCACCAAAATATGTCGATTTTTTCGAATTTTGGCCGAAATTTTACTTCCGCCGAGACCTTTCCCCCTGGCGGGACCGGCCTCCCTCCCCCGAGACCGAATTGGGGGGGGCTCTTCCCCCCCCCCCCACCAACCCCCCAACTGCCAGTGCGACATAGAGGATCACTGACCGTCTTTTCATGCCCATTGGCTTTTAGTTCACACGATGATGATGGGCACAAATGAGTTAGCTGTGGTGACATGTCTTATTTCGACTTTTGTCGAGGAATTATCTGATTGTTGGATTGTTGCAGATTCACTGTCACGGCCACCAGCTGAGCTCTCTGCTGCACCACGTAGACCAGGACAGTTTGCCGCGTGAGTTTGGAGGCCGACTGTTGGACTGGATGCCTGAAACAGATGCCAAATTCCTCTATTCCAACGAAGACTATTTTCTAGCCATGTCCAAGTTCAATTTCTACTCCGGTGCGCCACCGCTGAGCGCCTCCGACCAGGATCCATCGAATGCTTTTGATAGTATATTTGCGGGATATCGTAAAATTTGTATATCGTCAGTTAATTAACAGTAGATTAGTAGTCGTTATCGCAACTTTGCTTAGCTTAGGATCAATTCCTAAAATGGATTAAACGGATTAGATTAAAATTTGTTTGCCTAGTAACTTATCTCAACGTTGAGGTAGACTTAAAAAATTTTGTTCACACGCGGTAGGTGCCACAAATAATTGCTATCGCAAACTTCGTATAAATGCATAAACTATGTCATGAGTTATTGGCAATACAAATTTTAATCTAATCTAATGTTTTTACAAGCAGACTATGAATAAATAATGAGTTATTAACCTTTATCCCTATCCCGTTTTATGATTGGAGCACGTGCACAGGCGTCTGCCAGTCAGAGAATAGAAGCTCGCTTCTGATTGGCCAGTCACATGTTGCATGGAATGTCAACATGTAGCCTGAAAACGACCAGCGCATCTGCCTGTGCTAGAACACAGGCAGGCTGGAGAGTGTCTCACTCTTCTTCTATATAGAGTGAGAAGCTATTATGTACTCTTGTAGAACAGCTGTAGTTCTACTGATTTTGATAATCACTTAATCAGACATTATGTCGTTGTAAAAGTTTGAACGTTTGGAGCTCAAGTTAATCTTTATGCAGTTGCCGTAAGAGTCCAGTTGCTCTCTAGTCGTTTTTGTTTAAAACGAACCTAAACTATTATTTTTTTCAGTGTTTCGACCCAAATAAAACTATTCAATTTAAGTTTAAAAATTTGACAGTAAATTAGGAGATTTGCATACATTATAATATCGATTATAATATCGATAATCAACTTATATATTTATTGCATAATTCGTAACGACAAGCTTTGTTTTTGTTGCGTAGTGATTGTTGTTTTTTGTGATATTAATGTTGTGACGTGTATCTATTTAGTCATAAAGTGGTGATTGTAATCATACACTGTGTTTCTACCGTTAGCGATTCATCATTTCTTCATTGATCAAGTGGGTTTTGCTGAATGTTACTCTTTTTTTAAATTGTAGTACAAAAATTGTGCAGTTTTTTGGACTTTTTTTTTTTTGGTTTTTTTTTTTTTTTATTTTTTTTTTTTTTTTTTTTTTTTTTTTTTGTTTTTTTTTTTTAAATAAAAATTATACCTGTCCCGTTACCACGAGGGAACCTGGATGGAAAAATTCAGTGGGAAATAGTTTCAGATGCTACGATTGCAGATCAAAATTGTTTTGAATGTTACATGGTATCAGGTTTTAGGTCATTCATAAAGTATTTTATACACTATCAAGTCTCTTGTGTTTTCTATATTTGAAAGTAAAAATGTAAGTCTGGTAAGTGTATTCAAGTTGGAACTAGTTTTTGCCATTTGTGTTTTATCAACCTCAAGGAAACTAATCATGGTTTTCGACCGGGTGGCCAGTTGACTGTATCGGTCATTGGTCATTTGGTCGGTGGACACGGTTTAGCTTGCTGTAGTGAACGTGTAGTTGTGTACTGAAATTTTTAAGGGTTTGCCACTTAAGCCCGGTTCATACTCGTCCTTAAGGACACAGGGACAGGGACAAGGACAAATTTAGGTCAGCTGCTGTAAAAAATTGACAAAAGCGTTTGAGCTAAAAATTTGTATACGGTCTAGAAGTGACCTCAACTATCGTTATCCAAAAAAATTAGAATATTTGGCTGTGCAGTTTTTCTGAAATCGCTTAGGGACAAAACGATAGGGACAAGAATAAGGACAAGTATGAACCGGGCTTTATGTCTATTGTGCCTGTGCTATATTCGATGGTTGTTCAACTAATATTGTGCAGCTATTTTGTATGGTCGCTGTCTTGGCCTAGTCACTTAAATTGTGATCATAATTCTTGATTCAGAATTTAATGAGTGTCGATTTTGTTCGAGTGAATATAATATGGTTTGAATTCAAAAAGATATATGTCAAGTATTCTTTGGAACTATCTGGACACAACAGACGGTGTTTTTTGTGTCATATGTTGCCATTTACGAATGTAAAAAATTGCTGCTAAATTGGTCATTTTGGTTATTTCGAGGTGGTCCCGTGTTTTTGCTGGCTGTTTCATTTATTTAACTTTATTGTCTTTCTTATATTAAATAAAGTTTTTATGTTGACTTTGTGTGTGCTCCAGTAACAGTTTCTTTGTGTGACGTTTTTTATGAGATGCATTAAATATTCTTTCTCATTTCTTAACCATAATCCTGATAAATCAATAGTACATAAACGTATCTGAGTCCACTTTTATAAAAAAGAGCAATTTTTCTCTGGGGCCTGTTGCACAAAAGTCATAAGTAATAAGTTCTATTCATAAGATGTTGACAAGTTGTAAGCCCTATGGATCTGCGTTGCACAAAAACCCTATAATTGTAGTAGGCTGAATTCTCATAGGTACAATAAGTACGACAAGTTTTTTTAAACATGCACAGCCAATGACGCATATTTTTAGGCAAAATTTTCGGGGGCCCACGATTTTCGGGGTTTGGCGCTGACGAAAAAGGGGCGCGAAAAACATTCACGATAAAACACTATTTTTAGCTAAAAAATTATAAAGTGTAGGTTATAGCACGATGTAGAGTGCACTCAGTAATTTATACGCACTGTTACGTGAAGCTCCAAGTGCATGAACGAGTGCGCGCAGCGCACGAGTTTATGCACGCGGGCTTCACGTGCCAGTGCAAATGATTGCTGAGTGCACGCTACAAAGTATTATACCTGATGTACTTATGTTATAACTGTTTTGAAATAACAGTGCAATAACTAAGATGCACGCCTACAGCAGTGCAATAACTAGATTATACGGCACGCTGTGAATCTAGCAGCGTGCACTTAGTTATTGTCGTTAGTTATTGCACTGATATTTCAAGACAGGTATAATATAATGTAGAGTGCACTCAGTAATTTATACGCACTGTTACGTGAAGCTCCAAGTGCATGAACGAGTGCGCGCAGCGCACGAGTTTATGCACGCGGGCTTCACGTGCCAGTGCAAATGATTGCTGAGTGCACGCTACAAAGTATTATACCTGATGTACTTATGTTATAACTGTTTTGAAATAACAGTGCAATAACTAAGATGCACGCCTACAGCAGTGCAATAACTAGATTATACGGCACGCTGTGAATCTAGCAGCGTGCACTTAGTTATTGTCGTTAGTTATTGCACTGATATTTCAAGACGGGTATAATATAATTTACGTTAGTTGTTAGTTTTTTTTGCAAAGCTCTCATATGCTTAGCACGCAAAGTGAACAATTCTAGTTAGTTTAATCTGGCTGCCAGGTCAGCAGATTACACTGTTTTTGTGGGCGTGTGTGTCAGTTTGTGTACGTATATACACAGAGTAGAACAGGCAGCGATTCCATTCGCATGTCTGTCAAGTAAGGGTTGTAGCATGGCTGCGAGTGCACTCAGATATTTGTATGCACGATGCGCTGGAAAGCTCCGAGTGGAAAGCACGAGTGCGCGCAGCGCACGAGTGCTTTGCACGAGGGCTTTCCAAGCAGAGTTGCATACTAATATCTGAGTGTCAGTGCTAGCCATGCTACGAACTTTTTTGGTATAATAACAGCTTTGACCATAAGCGATGACATAATAGGCTAGAAATTAATATATATCAAGACTGAAAGTGGTAATGTTTAGTTACAAATATTGACAATAAAACATTATGGTGCCGCGTTTTATATTCGAAGAATATCGTCACCACTGCAAGCACGTCACAATGACATCTTTCCAAAAATAATTCAACTCCACTCGCAAAACGTGCTTGTTAGACATAGCTACAATGAAACTAAATTGAGCCAAAATCTCTACCAAAGCGACATCGCTACAGCTAAAAAGTCGCTAAAACGTACTTCTGTGCCGTTTGTAAAACCTACCTCAAAATTTTCGCGTAGAGATCCTTCCAATTTTGACCCCATGACATGTATACACTCTCGTAAAGGTCAGTTGACTGAGACTGACTCAATCGTTGGAATATTGGTAAAACGTCTCGTGTGAACCAGGACCTTGCAGAAAATGTATCGTTTAATTATATATATCGGGTTTGTTTTGTTTCAGAAATATATTTGTGACTGAATTATTTTATCTTCAACCTTGATTAACTTTTACTAAATAGTAAATAGGGCAACACAATGGGCAAGAAGAAAACAAAGAACGTAGCTGCTGATTTGCCGACGAACCAAAATCACAATACAGAGCCAGTGCCGCAGTGGAAGGAAAATGGCGTAGAAAATAATAATAATGGCTGCTTTTGTCCTGGTGGTTGTCTTGTTGGTAAGAAAATGGCTGATGTTAGCAACAAAGCTTTCGCAAATGTTCCGCAGTCTTTGCAGATGCAGACTTTTGTGTATTATAGTTTTATGTAAAATATAAATCTAAAATTTCATTGCAGCTTCAGATTCATAAATGTGACAGTCAAGAGAGAGGGATATGTACTTGGATCGAAAAAATATTGCCAGCAAATGTTTATCTTTCACGCAATGTGTGTGGCTGGGTGTCAATATTTATTCTATGACTATATAGTAGTGATCGAACGGGATTAAAATTTGGGATCAGAATCTTACCCTCAATATTTGGGATCGGGTTTCAAGATTCCGTTCGATCACCTCTATATACCACTATTATCAGACCAGTACTTTTTCAATTACTGATCTGTAGTGCTGTGGTCTTGCACCATCACGATAGTGAGCCACAAGCCATGAAATTATGTATTTTTGCTTCGCAGGTGAACCAGTAGATGCCAAAAACCCAGGAACGGCCGTGCGATTTGTCTGCGAGAATAACGATTGTGGTCAGGTGCCATTCATTCACACAGATTGTCTGGATGCATGGGAGGCATCTTTGGTCAACCACATTGCACAGTTAGTATATCTTTTCAGTAAATCCTGTTGGTAATGGAATGGTAACAACTTTGATAGAAGAGATTTAGAACAGAAACAATACATGCACAGTTGGCTCGTCTAAATGTTGTATAAAAATGTTGGTCGTGCTTTCATGCACACGTTGTATTTTAACGAAGCGAGACTAGCACGCTAATTTTATCTCCACTGGTCTTATGATCACCTAAACTCTTGGGCTGTATTGAACTGAAACTGCCCGTTTTGTTTTTAGTGGTGTCAAAAAACGAAGTGAATGGTCTGCAGCAATTGCCCGTCATAATCTGTGGCTTCAAAAAGGTTATAGTTTGATCTATCGTATCTGCCAGTGTCGTTGTGGTCGCGGCCGTATCCGATTGGACAGTACGTATGCTCCGCCTCCTGATGCTAATCACGAACAACCACCAACGCAGCAGGTTAGTGTAGTGACTGAAGTAACATATATTTACAAGATATACATATAGTATCATAGTTCTCATATTCATCATAATATTTGAACCAAGTTTTAAATTTTTTGTGAGGTAAATAGTAAATTTACAACATGATTTATAACATGATCATGGTATTGATCTATACTGTTATTGAAAATTTTTCATTCTTGAAAATACTATTAGTTTATAGATTCAATTTGTCAATTGTATGGTAATGTGATGTAGCTTTTTACTTCGTTCCCCACAAAAGTAACTGTGGTGTATTCTCAACAGAAGCCGAAGAAGAAGAAAAGCAAGGATTTGCCAAGTCTGGGCAAGGCTGACGTGGACGTGTTCAAAACCCTCTCCGGGGCTTCGTTGGCGCAACGCACCAAACACGCCGAACGATCCATTGATAAACAGCAAAGAGATGAATTGGTGAAGAGGCAGACTAAGGAACGAATCGCTGCTGCCAAGGAGGCGTCAATGAATAGGAATGAGGTACTGTAAAGTATATTACCTAGTGGAAGGCGGACAATGAAATTTGGATACCCTCCCGTACTACCCCCCCCACCCCCCTGTGTGCATGTGAATCTATAGTCAGGTCAGCTGTGCAACACAGCGCGATTGCAAATACAATTCGTCTATAATGTTACGTATGGGGAATGGGCATATATCTCAGCAAAACAGCGGTTGTCGTTCTGTGAATATAGCATTATTCTTCAGTTAGTGATAACAATATCTGTGCCAGTACGGCTGCCAGCCTTACTTCACTACGATTCACTTCTTCCTATTGACAAATATGAAAACTAAATTGTACCACTGTCCCTGTTGGTCAAGTTGAAAAAATTTACTTGTGTTTATTATTGTTAAGTAACTGTTCAAATTACTAATAGACGTTAAGGAAAGACGTGATTCCTATATTTGTTTTTATTTTTTGCTTTTTTTAGGTGCGCCGTGGCTCAGTACAAAGCAATGGCTCAGGAGCGAGTCAATCCAACTCCAGGAAAGCCAGCACTCCATCACTATTTGTTGTGAACTCTGAGAAAGAATTTTTCAGGTATGATATTATGCAGCTTTATTCTGATAATGATTGTTCTATAAATTAGTTGAACGTTGTGGTTTTTGTAGTGCGGTTATAGAATGTGACGCAAACATTGGACTGTGCAGTGTACTGATTGGGCGCCTGATTTGTCAATTAGTATTCTATCATGAAATGCTCAGCGCCAAAGTAGTTGATTGCATACGAAACTTCAGCACTCATAACAGACAGTATTAATATTGATAAAAACACCACAAAAGTGTGACAGTTATATATTATGTTGTTATTATCCATCTTCTATCCATTTAGTTAGTTTGAAATTCTGGAATAGATATTAATCAAACTGCTTGAAACAAATCAGCTGTGTAGTTTTAGTCCTGAGCCATTTCTGAACTAAAACTCTGCTTGAAGGATTATGCACGCATAACAGTAGTGTGTAACTACTGTGCATAATTAAGTCCGTTTAGCCCGACCAAGAGTGCAAAACCAAGACTGTCAGACTTCCTGTTTCTATTATGTGCTCTGGGTGTGACTAAAAAGTAACCCACTAAAACTTAGGTCCGTTTATTCCAGACGTTGGAATTGCATTGTCATAATTTTTAAGCTGTTTTAAACTGTTTATAGTCGGGCTAAAATCAACTCACTCGTTTAGTCTTGGTAAAGAATTGGGCCCTTGGCAAAAAAGTGCTCAATGTTATTAAGTCGACCATCTGTCAAGTATTCACAAGTCAATCGCACAATACTGAGCCAAGCAGTTTAGGCAGTTC
The DNA here is from genome assembly GCA_030248245.1 of Trissonchulus sp. WLG1_4. Classification (NCBI taxonomy): domain Eukaryota; kingdom Metazoa; phylum Nematoda; class Enoplea; order Enoplida; family Ironidae; genus Trissonchulus; species Trissonchulus sp. WLG1_4. The sequence goes on along the minus strand of JASANF010001446.1, from coordinate 30,834 downwards.
AGGCATACGAATGACTTCTTTACTTAGTCAGTGGTCATTCGTTTGTGACTCTCAGCTTTTTAATGTATTTTTTAGTCGTCTGTGGAGCATCATCTCAGTGCAGGGCGGTCGAGTTCGGACGGACGACCGGGAGATGCTGGCCCTGCTGGAGGACTGCTCGTCTGCGGTCATCGACGGGCTGATGCTGTGCGGGGGCCTGTGTGTCTGGGCCGAGGCACAGGCCGGACTCACCAGTAACGGGCTCAATGAAATACGGGTGAGAAAATAGGGCTGTGTGCACGGGAGAGACTAAAGATTGACCAAAAATTGTTGGACCTTGAGACAAAACAATACGTGAGATTTCATTACTAAAAGAACGAAACAAACGGCTTAATGATAGTGTTTCAAAACGTGATTAGATAGACATCTCTGCATACGTGTCTCATCTACTTAAAGCCATATGCTCAACCACTGTGTAGCACACAAGCAGCTACCCATAACGCCGAGGCATGTGTACTGGGTCAGGGTCACTGTTAGCCGAAAATTTTGTAGTCTATCTACCGTCGCCTGTAGTCATTAGACATTGTTTATCCGTGTCAATATGCCGTTTAGCTCAATGACGATGAATGAATTTTAAAAATGGATTGTTGGCATTCGCTCAGTTAACGTATCGCTCGTTAACAATGTAAATTCGAAAAACAGAGAAATTGGCCAGCTATAATTATTGATGTGTCGTGTCGTGTAAAAGGTTACATTAATTTACATAGATTTTTCTAGAAAATGCAGGCGTGTGGAACTTCTAGATCTAGAAGTGACTTTCGTTGGCTCAATTTTGGTGGGGATGAGTGATAGGATAATTGCCTAGTATTAGAGCCGATTTTAGCATTACTTGTAGTTTCAGTTTGTCACCGTGCCGCCCTCAGACAGTCCGGCGCCGCTTCGGTCCCGCTCTGCTTCCAAATCATCCATTTGTAGCTCATCCATATCCGTGTCAGGCAGCAGTGCTCATGTTGAAGTAAACTGATTTTTTGCACACCAATATGCACCAATGTTTAGATCGTAAACAGTGGTAAAGAAGCAATATTTTGTTACATTGCATAACAGCGGTAGGATTTTCCGTAGGAAATAACAGCAATGACGTCCATTATAATGTTTGAGTTAGGGTCGATTCATACTTACAGCTTCTGTCCATTTAGCCGGCAAAATTACCAAATACACCGCTAATAGGGAATAAGATCAGATTGTGGCATGACTTTTTACACAAAAATCTATATTTACACAATCTCAGATTTCAGTCACACCGTTTTTATGACAATAGTTTTTTTTTCATTGAATATTTGACATCACGAGCCACAGAGTTGACACTGGTGACCAGAGATGCACGGGGAGAATCGGCGAGGGCGGGGGTGCCCGACCCTTGGCGGAAGGGGGCGTGGTCCCTACTTTTGGCCATTTTCGGCGACAGCCAAAAATTTTTCAATTTTTCGATTTTGAACTCATTTTGGGGTACTTTTTTGGCCGCAGGCGAAACATTTTTCCAGTTTTTAATTTTTTACGCATTTTTGGGGCACTTTTTTGGCCATAGGAGGTGGGGTGGGGAGCTGAGGGGGGGGGGGTGCCGAATGTCTGAGGGGGTGGATACCCCCCCCCCCTATGTGCATCTATGCTGGTGAAGGTGTGCTGATAAACGTGTAACTGGTAATTTCCTTCCTTCTGAGTGGGATTGAGTACTTTTTTGTATGAATCAGCAATTTTTTCAGAAAGTGTCTGTCCCGGTGATGTCTACCGGCAGTGCATCCAGTTTTCACACTGCGGCAGGGAGCTATTATGAAGATTTTGAAGAAAACTTCCCAAAGAAAAATATCCCGCACGATTTTATCACAACTACACCACCTCCGGGCTATGAGCACGTAAACCTTCAAGAGAACTTTAATAACTTAAATTTAAATTTTAATAATATTAACAAAAACTCAACTCTTAATAATTTGCCAAGTAATAGTCGTAGTTATAATTTAAGCCACCATTTAAATGTTTCCGATGTATCTACACCGTATGTTTATCGTAGCGTCAGTGAACAGATAGAGAAATTGATGTGGGTCTATTGTAATAATTGTGGTGATATAACTTAACAATAATTGTATAAATACGGTTTTCTAGTGTCCAAAAATGTTGTATTTGATTATTCACTATTCATTGATTGATAGAGTAGACTGTAGATGATCAGATATTGCTTGTTGTTGTTTATTAATGCTTATCTTACTATTTAATGAATGGGACCTAGCTAGCTAGTATTAGATTTGTTTATATTTGAAGACAGGTAGTAAACGTAAGAGGGATAATAATGTTTTTACAAACTACTGTCGCCAGTGTCAGCCAAGGTTACAGGTTCATGGTGTTTTATTGGTAACCAGTTTGTATTCTGTTTTCCTCACAAACAACATTGTTTTCATGTAGTTATCTAAAAATATACTGTAAACCTGGCTGTTGAGCCTTTTTTGTTTTTATGCTATGGCTTGTCGTCAAGTTGTTATTTCATAGTATTATTTTGTTTTCCATTGTCAAGAAGAGTACAAATTGTCGCTCTAAACTATAGAAGTGTGCTGCCGTGTGTATTGTGACGTAATTGTAATACAGTTTCTTTACTGGCGGTGATCTAAAACGGGAGTCTTCTTCCGTATGTATATACTATATTATAATGTACTGTCACTGTTCAGTGTTTATTATTTAGGTTATACTCTATATTACTGTATAATGTCCTGTCCTGTAGTTATCGGGAGTCTGCGAAACATAGCCAACTGGCCAAAGCTCAAGCTGAAGAAAGTTTGGATGAGACAATGAAATAAATTGAAGTCAAAAATTAAATGTCCATTCTTACTGAAATGTAACTGTGTAGCTGAAGAATGAAATCATATTAATTCATCTAACGAAAAGCTGAATTAATTTGTATTGGATGAATTGCATTACGCTAGCATGAGCTTTGTCCAAAGGAATGTGTTAGTCTTTGCATTGGCTTGTGTTAGTCTTTGCATTAGCTGTTAGAGGCTCGAATTTTATTTTGTTGTTTTATTTATAACAAAATTTGGCAAAAGTGCTGATCAAGTTTGTTATTTGTCACGTATATAAACAGAAAAATCATGGAAAGTTTGAAATAACCGGACACTGCTTAGAGCACTTTCTTCTGTAGAGTAGCCAGAAGGCAGGGGATGGGGGAAATGCTCCCACCCGATATATTTTGTTCCGACTTAATCTGTGCAGTTTTGCCATACAATATGATGTCAGTGATCAGAATTTTTGCTCCCGTAACTGTTGACCCACAGAGTCCCGAAGCAATATTAAAGACGTTAATTGGGTGGTTTGCTAAACAAAAGTTTTGCCGCGCTAGTATTGTAGGTAATAGTTGAGTGATTGAGCTCTTTAAGAGTCGACTCATACTAACAGTCTGGTGAAAGCCGGATCACTAGCCAGTCATAAGCTAATGAATTGACTTTTATTCTTGCAGTTGGAAATTTGAAATTGAACTTTTTTGGAAACCAGTTTAAACCTGACCGTCTTTATTTTTGCCTATCGAGTCTGTGGTTCTATTGTATAGAGATAATATGTTATTTTTGCGAAAGTATTATTTTGTTTCTGTTACTCTGTTTTAGTTTTGTTTAGGTTTTTATCAGCCTCTAAAAGCTGCTATCATATACATATTTGTTAGTTTTAACTCAGGGGCGTGTGCTCGGAATTATCTATCGGTTGTCGGTAAGATAGGCTTTTTCACCAAACCCGGCTTTGAGTGGATTTAATTACTCCTCAGTGTATGAGATCTTTTTACCCACTGGTAAGTGGTACAGGTGATATAGCATAGTATAATTCACAAACACTGACTTGAGCCAGTTTTTTAATTTTTTTGTTATTAACTTCATTACATTAGTGCCAGACCATTTATCTATCATGGTTGGGCTTCCACTCTTGACGGTGCACTTTTCGTATTTTACTTGTTTGATAGTTCTATGTTGCCGCTTTGTAAATACTGCCATTCACACATTAACACGGGGGTTCTGGAGTTCTTGTACCAATTTTTCGACTGCAACTGTAGCGAGCCAGTCAAAAAAGTACCGTGTTTGAAATTAATGAACGGTAAAATGTTTGGCCAAATACCGTGTTTTAGCGTAAAAATTAGCGATTTTTGAAAATTTTGACAAAATTTTAGGTAAAAAACCTCCAAATTCGATAGTAAATGTCCGTATTTAAGCGCTGACTTTATAGTAATTTTGCTTGCCCTTGTACCAAAATCCAAAATCTGGGGGGGGGGTCCCCTCCAGACCGCCCCGCGAGTTAAACTGTGCTGCCGTTTATTGTTGCCTTTGGAATGTTCACGTCTTCTGAGATTTGTCAGATTACAGGTTTTTATTTACTTTGATTTAATTTGAAATTTTATTGCTAGCTAATTAGGAGTATACACAAACACGAAGAATATGTTTTTTTTTGCTGTTGGTAGACTAATAAATCACATCGAGACTTTGCAAAGTTTATTACGATGTAAGTTCAGGCACGAAAAAAACGAGGACAATTAATGCCATTAGTAAAGTATATACATTTAAATTGAAAAAAAGGAGGGTAGCAAAAGAACTTTATTTCATGTCGATGTTATACCGTTTATTTGTTATTTTTTCATGAGTAAATTTCGAACTTTTTTAAAATTGCTTATTTCTGAGACAATTAGGTAGCAGAAACTCTGATACACAAAGAACGAATTGCAACCATATACAGCATGTTGTCCACTAAATCGTGTTATGTTTGATTTACATTCACCATTAAATAATATAGCTAGATTTAAACATACGCGAATATTCACTTGTGAGTTGTTAATAGCCAATTCACACGAGGGCGCATTTTGCTTCATGGCGTATTCCTTGGCGCGCATTGCAGGGCGCATTTGTAATTTAGAATGTTAACCCTGCCTGCTGCATTTTGTTTAATTACTCTTGGTTTAAATGAATGTATAGGGAGTGTGAAAATTATGTATGGAATATGCCCTCGTGTAAAATGGCCGTTTACATCAACATGCTACGAAATACGGGTAGAATTTTTCATGTTTTGCTGAACATGTGCTACGTTCTGTGTATCGTAATAAAACGTCATGAACGGGTTTTAGGTTTAGCATGAAAGCTTTACGCATGCCACTTAGGGGGGTGGTATCAACTGAAAATGTTTACCGTTTAACTTAAACCCAGTCTAAGGCGAACACCGTAACACGTGATCGTATAAAATACACATGAAATTTTTCATTACGATGTTCAAATTATAGACCGAGTGTAAAGTTAAACACCTTTTGTGAATCTCAATGGGTAACTGTTAACAAAAGTTGGACTTTCTTGGATATCACAATCATCTGTTGTTAAACTCAGTTATACGCACCAGTTTTCTGAAACATTAAAAGGTTATTATTTAGTGATGGAATGATAGTCTTCAGTCTGAGCAAAATGTATTCAAATACAAATCTGACACCAACGTTATTCTAGAGCTATTCCCATTCTCTTGCTATTCTCGAATGCTGTTCACCATCTTACAATATTAAAAATTTATTCGATGTATTGTCACTAGTAAAGTCTATTTCAGACTATTGCGCAAGTAAGTGTCCGTAGTTGTGTCTGAATCCGTGTCCGAAACTTTGAAATGATGTCGGTAACATGTCCGTAAGCAGTATTAGTTAGTTCTTACGTCTACGGAAAGTGCGAATGCACACTAAACACTAAACAAGCACTTTAGTTGACGAGCGTACATTCTTCCACCTAACGACCAGAAGTATTATTTTACCGAGCCGGTAAAATTAGGCGCGGCAGGCACTAAAATTTTTCGTCGGTAGTTCTAATTTATAGTATATACATCACATAATATTTCTAATATATACAGATGTTAAAATTCTTACTGGCCTTTGACGATTACGTCTCACGCATGAGTATGTACATACAGTTTAAAATTCACCTGTGAGTTAGATTACTAACGACATTTCATGCAAATTTGCAAAAAAACGTAAACGAAAAACATTATCATACTAGCCTGTATTCTTCGCCAAGAAAGAATCACCTCAATCCCATGTATTCTAGTAAAATCCGCACCATTCTTTTCGTGATTGTTGAAGTGACTATACCTACTTCTGCATTCACACGTTGTTTTATTTATTCACATGTGACATGTAACCAAGGTTACGTGAACGTCTGCATCGATGTTGTGGACAGTGGTAGATAAATATTGATTGCAAACCTACTATAATTGTTGATTATTGTGCGAAGTCGCACATGCAACCATTTGCCACAAGCACACACACGCCAACACAACCACACAACGTACGCACTGCACACAGTACGCTCATGAGCCAGGCTGTAGGCTTCAGTTATGCACTGAAACTGAGAATGATTTACATGCATTTTCAGTTTCAGTGCATTAACTGAATTTCGTATCATACATGTAACAGCACCAAAATTTTGGGTACCCCTCCCCCCTTTGGTGGGCCCCCCTCCGGTAGATGTAGCGTGTAAGCGTGCACGAGCACGAGATTTTACCCCCCACCCCTAGGCGCTATTTGCGCTATTTGCGCTATTATAGTTTCCAGCTCAAAAACGCCACCCCCCCGGCTGGCTTTGTGCTATCGGCTATTTAATTAAAAACTTTTGTACTTTTTAGTACGTATAATATGTCTCAATTAAAATTAAAAAGTTTAAAATTCTTTTAAACTTTTAGTTTGTGTTTTGATAGAGGATATTGAAAAATAGCGCATATAGCAAAACGATAGCGCATCAAAGTGCTATAAGCGCTATTTTTTTCATAGGCTTGAAAAATAGCGCTTATAGCACCTGAGGCTGCTATTTGCGCTAATTAGGCGCTATTTTGTGCTATTGGCTAATTTATTGAGTAGGCGCCCACCCCCCCCCTCCCCCCCGGTTGTTGGGTTTGTAGGGCTTTCCATCCCTCGCGCCTATTAGTCAAAATTGTAGGCAATTACCCAACATGACTTTCCATTCTTCGTCCTATTGGTTACGCAAAATGAACCTTTAGAATGGTAAAAAGATTCAGTAGGCGCCCACCCCCCCCCCCCACCCCCCCGGGGTTGGGTTTGTAGGGCTTTCCATCCCTCGCTCCTATTAGTCAAAATTGTAGGCAATTACCCAACATGACTTTCCATTCTTCGCTCCTATTGGTTACACAAAATGAAACCCTAGAAGGGTAAAAAGATTCCTAAAGTATTCTCCAGCATATTAATATTCTACTAAAAACAGATCATTAAAGGAAAAAACCAAAAAACATATATAACTTACTTGTTAAGCAGGAAAAGAACCAGAAATAGTTTAAGGCAATAATGAGTTAATAATCATAATAATATAGAAATAATCAAGTCCAAGCAGCGTCCAAGCGCCTAAATAGCGCAAATAGCACTATCTGGTGCAATAAGCGCTATTTTTTAAGCCTACGAAAAAAATAGCGCTTATAGCACTTTGATGCGCTATCGTTTTGCTATAAGCGCTATTTTTTATATCGTCGACTAGACACTAACAAAATTTTAAAAATAATTTTAAAACTTTTCTAATTTATTGAGGGACCGTATACTCACTAAAAAGGACAAAAATTTTCAATAAATTAGCCAATAGCAATACCGCTCGGGATGGGATACGGTTGAGGAATATATGGGGGACGATGTGGCATCAGACTCGAGTGACGAGAAGCGCATCCGTGCTGCAGAAAGCCGAGCAGCACGCAAGCGCAAGGGTGACCCTGGTACTAACCGGCCCTTTCGGAAGGGTCCCGCGGCCGCGGGGGTTATGTGTGGCAGTCCCTTGGTCCTGCCCAAGGTTCGAGTGTTAGCGGCCCCAGATATCCAGCCCCTGGCGTTCCCTACGCCCAAACAATCCCATTCCCCGTCCCAGGTCCCAGCCCTACCTGGACCGGACAGCTCACGGCTCCCCCCGCGCCTACACTGCCCTATAGCCAGCGGCCGTGCTACTACTGCGGAAAAAATGGTCACTGGGCCAACGCATGTCCCGAGCGAAAAAATAATCAATGCTTTCCAACAGGTAAAAACCTTGATAACAAAGTGTTAGACTATTACCTGTCGAGACTGAGAGTAGTTGCGGATTCAGAAAAATCTGTAAAGGGCAGAATGAAATTGCATGTCTCGTTTTGGGAAAAAATTGGGCCCCCCCCCGTTCATTTTAGATACGATAAAAAGAGGGTACGTCATTCCGTTTAATACATGGCCGCAACCCAAAAAATTTAAAAACAATGTTTCCGCGATGAGAGAAAAAGAGTTCGTCGATGAAGCTGTAGCTGAGCTTGTTAGACTAGGTTTAGCCAAGCGGGTGTCAAACCCGCAGGACATCACAGTTAACCCTCTGTCCGTTTCAAGTCAGCCAAACGGCAAGAAACGGCTGATTCTTGACCTCAGGTTTGTGAACTCCCATGTAAAAACGCAAAGAATAAAGTTCGATGATATGCGAACAGCTTTAAAATTTCTGGTGCCAAACGGATATATGTTTTCATTTGATTTAAAAAGCGGTTATCATCACATTGATGTCGCGGAACATCAACAAAAAGTTCTTGGCTTTCAGTGGGAAATTAATAAAAAACTGGAAACCCTTGTTTTTACAGTGTTACCCTTCGGTTTAACGTCAGCTCCTTTTATATTTACAAAATTGCTTCGACCCCTGGTTAGAATCTGGAGAGCGCAGGGTATACCCTTCATGATTTTTCTTGACGACGGGTTTGGATGTGCTAATTCAAAAGAATTGGCAGCACGATCAGCGTTCACCATAAAAACCGACTTGCAATCCGCAGGTTTTATTGCAAATGATCAAAAATCTAATTGGCTCCCAAGCCAGAGTTTAAAGTATTTGGGGTTTGGTATTGATTTACAAAAATTTTCAATATGTATCCCAGATGAAAAAATTCAGATCTTCTCTACTATAATCCACGAAAGCAGGAAAAAACGGGTTATATCACCTCGCCAGCTAGCAAAAATTACAGGAAAATTGCAATCATTCGCCTTAGTTCTGGGTCCAGTTGTAAGACTATTTACGAGGGCTATGTACAGCGACATAAACAAGACAGGCCACTGGGATAAGGACAATTATGTTGTCATCGGAGGCCCGTGCGGAAATTGCTTTCTGGGCAGACAAGGTTGCCGAGTTTAAACCTCGCTCTCTGCATCAGAGTCAGGCCCCTGCCATTCTTGTGTTCTCAGACGCAAGTTCTACTGGATGTGGGGCAATAGTAGAGCTAGGTTCAACAAAAACTTTGTGCTATAGGCAATGGACACTTGAAGAACAAGCACGTTCCTCAACTTGGCGTGAACTAGCTGCTATAGAATATGCATTGTTTTCTGGGAAGCAAAAGCTTCAAGACTCGAAAGTGACTTGGTTCACTGATAATCAAAGTACAGCTAGAATTGTAGAAATCGGTAGCAGACATCTACATCTCCAAACGCTTGCCCTAAAAATTTTCGAACACTGTGAAGAATATAAAATCCAGCTTTGCGTTCGTTGGATCCCACGCTCAGAAAACGTCTTAGCTGACCAACTGAGCAAAATTAAGGATTCGGATACATGGTGCGTCACAAAGTATGTATTTGAAAAATTGGCAGCCAAATGGGGTGCATTTGACTTCGATAGATTTGCAGACAATATTAATACAAAAACAGAATGGTTTAATTCACGGTTTTTGTGTCCCCGTTCGGCAGGTGTCGATGCATTTTCTTTTAACTGGTCACTAGCCTCAAACAACTGGGTGGTTCCCCCAGTAGCGTTAGCTTCAAAAACTGTCATTCATTTTGTAAATTCGAAAGCAAAAGGCGCATTTATTGTCCCAAAATGGCCATCGGCCAATTTTTGGCCTCTGTTGTTCCCATTTGGGCTCGTTGCCCCCTTTATAAAAGAAGTTGTAGAGTTCCCCAGTGCGCTGGCGTTGCAAGCTAATGACTTAATCAATACAGAATTTGTTCTATGCCTAAAAATAGATGCAACCAGCTCACCCTTCTTTTATTCTCTATATATTTCTAAGTAAAATACTGCCTGTATTCGCAAGCCGAATAAATGTAATTATGGCCGTTTCCTAGCAACGATTTGTAATTCATTTGCATATTGCAGTAGCTCATTTGCATATTGCAAAATGAATATGCTATGTACGTTTCTAACCAGTCTACGTTACTGTCGGTCCAAAAAAAACCCAAAGACCCGGTTGGGGCAACAGCGAAAAGAGCCTGGTTGGGGAAACGAAATTAAAAAATCCCGGTTGGGGCAGCGACTTTGACAAATTCCGCTTGAATTTTAAAATAGCCTGATTGAGGCAACAAAATCAAAAAGTCCCGGTTTGGGCAAATAAATTTGAAAAGGAACTGATGAGCAAAGTTGACAAGGCACCTAAGAGCATTATAAGCGCTGTGTTAAAAGGATGATAACCGATTTAATTCGTTTCAGATATCCCAATTGTGTCCTTCTTGCCGGAGAAAAATGATTCCCCAGCACTCCCTGCCCTAATGGGTAGGCTTCTAGCTCATCTGTTGAGATCCAGGGCTCCTAACACTATAAAGCAATACTCGGCGTCATTAGAAGTTTTACAGAGTGGTGCAGGAAAAATTGCCAGCCACACTTGCCAGCCACTGTAAAATCTATTTCTCTGTATCTATTGTCCTTGTCTGAGGCTAACAAGAGCACGTCGACAATCGTGCAGGCTTTAGCTGCAGTTAACTGGTGCCACACGTTGTCGGGTATCGAACCACCAGCCAACCCTATAATTGACTGCATATTAGAGGCTTCAAAACGCAAAGCTAGTGGCACCCTAAGGCAGAAGGAACCCATAGACTATGATACAATCCAAGCTATTTACCAAAAACTAAGCCAGACGAAAGACATTTTGCAAAAACGCACGTTGGCAATTATAACTATCGGTTTTTTTGGTATGCTGCGGTTTAACGAAATAGTAGCCTTGCGCCTATCCCACCTCGAGTTTCGGGCAGATAGTTTAATTTTGAAAATTAACTCATCCAAGAACGATGAATACCGGCGCGGTATAAAGTTATAATTGCAAAGGCAAAAAGTCAGCACTGCCCATGCAATATCGTTCAAAATTATGTTGAAGCCATTGTACCGCATGTCGGGACAGATGGCTTTTTGTTTTGCAGGTTTCGACACGGGAGCGGTCCAGCCATCGTTCCTATGCCAAAATACCCATTGTCCCATTCCCAAGCCTGTAAATCTCTGCGAGCCTGCCTTACTGCCGCCGGTGTTCAGAACCCGAACGACTACGCGCTTCATAGCCTCCGCTCTGGCGGTGCCACGCATGCTGCCAACTGTGGCGTCAGCGGCGATATGCTGATGAAACACGGACGTTGGCGCGTGACCAAAAGCATGCTTCGATACATAAAAGACGACAGAAATAAAATTTTAAATACTACTAGAAAGATGTTGGGCTGACAGTTTCGTAACTTACATGTCGCACGACAGTTTCGTTATATTTCTGAGTAAAATACTGCCTGTGTTTTGTTGCGTAGAATAGGTCATAATATAGTTATTCGCAAGCCGAATAAGTCTGGTTATTGCACTTTACTGTAACACTGAATCGAGTGCACGAGTTTATGCACGCGGGCTTCACGTGCCAGTGCAAATGATTGCTGAGTGCACGCTACAAAGTATTATACCTAATGTACTTATGTTATAACTGTTTTGAAATGCGGTTTGGTTATTGTGCAATAACTAAGATGCACGCCTACAGCAGTGCAATAACTAGATTATACGGCACGCTGTGAATCTAGCAGCGTGCACTTAGTTATTGTCGTTAGTTATTGCACTGATTTCAAGACAGGTATGCGCGCACTCGTTCATGCACTTGGAGCTTCACGTGCCAGTGCAAGTGATTGCTGAGTACACGCTACAAAGTATTATAATGTACTTATGTTATAACTGTTTTGAAATAACAGTGCAATAACTAAGATGCACGACTACAGCAGTGCTAGTGCAATAACTAGATTATACGGCACGCTGTGAATCTAGCAGCGTGCACTTAATTATTGTCATTATTGCACTGATATTTCAAGACAGGTATGATATAACAAAACAATAATTGGTTGGACGGAGCATCTGATTGCGATGCGAACCGTCAACTCAACGGTTCGATCCCACTCTGGCGTCCATCACTTTTGTCATTATTTGATCTTGAGATCTCTGACTGCAGAAAAAAAATAGGCTGTCAAAGAGAAAGCTACAGAGCTGTAGAGGTACTTGCCTTTCTAGTGTTATTCAACACTAGAAAATCGACCTACCCAACATTATGTACATTGACGAAGGAGAATCTGAATATTATACGCGGCCCCTAAAACACAATGTTTGGTCTCACCAATTCCAGTGCGATAAATATCCTGATAATCTCTTTTAGATTGGCATTTTCTTGTCTAAGTTGATCAATAATATCGCTGTCTGATCGAACCCGTCGAGTAAATCCAATATTTGCAGCTTCAGGCAGATTGCAATGTGAAATCAAAAGCAGTAATACAATTAAACTTTTCCATAACATTCTTTTACATGAAATCAAATGACTGAAATAATCATAAATATTGTCACGTAATTTATCACTATTAGTAAAGGTTTATCATTTATCATTATCACTTTATCCTTATCATGTATCATTAGTACTGGCCTCAGGTAGCTGTCTTTGGGTAGAGTATCTTTGGGTGTCTTTGGGTAATTACAGCTAGGTTTTACGTTGTCAACTTTTAACCGGAGTCTGGATTCAAGTTAATCCTCTAGGTACTAAATTAACGGGGAACTGCACCAAATTAGATTTACTTCATTCTGAACTGGATCTAAACTCCAGTTCAATAACATTTAGTTTATCTCCCAGCTAAATCGCAGCTAAACCTCAACGCCGAGGGGAAGGTATTTTGGAGGGACTTGGTCTGGCTGGGAGTGAATGCAAAGAGCTACCGTATAGTCGGGTTAGGGGTGTAGGAAGTAGGGCAAAAAAGTTAGACTTTAACTTTAACTTAAATTAAAAAAGTTAGAGTACTACTTTAACTTTAACTTTAACTCCACAAAAAGTTAGAGGTCTTACTTTAACTGTAACTTTAATTTAAATTAAAACAACCTTACTTTAACTTTTAATTGAAGTTATTTTAAAAAAGTTATATGAAAGTCATTGATTTTCGGCTTACTTTAACTTTAACTTAAATTGCTGCATGAGCCTTACTTTAACTGTAACTTTAACTTAAATTGAAGCAATGGCCTTAACTTTAACTTTAACTTTAACTTAAATGAAAATGGTTTAACTTTTTTGCCCTAGTAGGAAGAATCCTTTCTCCCTTTACCTAACCTCTCTACAGGCGAAGCCTTACAGTTTTTCTGTGATTCTTTTTCAAGAATGCTAAATTTCGACTGTCCATCAAATCGCTATACCTTTAAAATTCATGGTCTTTTGTCAATCAGTCCGGTATTAAGTCATCACAGCTTAAAAAACATGTAAAATATCAATACTTGAAAAATAGGCGCAAATCAGAAATAAAAGAATATAACAGAATTTGGAACCGGCGATTTTCAAGAACCAGAACCGTACGCAGTAACCGGAACCGAAACCGGTAATATGGAACTAGTCCCATCTTTACAGACATACAACAGGAATGCAGAGGTTGTTTTCTAATTCTATTTTTGGAACATGTCATTTGTCAGCAAGCTTTGGTTGTTAGAACAACAAATCAAGCAGAGTCATGAATGGTAAATGCAGCCGTAAATCATACTTTTTGTTATTAACAACATACCTTGATATCAACTGGTAGTTAAGCCTACAGTGGAAAATGTATCAAAAACTTTTACATAGCGTGCTAGATTTGACTTCAAGTCTTATTTGTTAGTTGTTACTAGGAATGGGCACGAAAACGAGTCCATCTAACTGCTTAGTGCTTACACTCTAAATTCGCATAGCTACAAGTGTTCAAGTAGTATTCAAATTTAGAATTAAATATGATATTATCACGAAAAGTCATACGACTGGTATATACTTTAACTTTAGTATAGTAAAACAGCAAAGACAAAAAATAGTACCTTTCGGTTTCGTAAGCGTTTTCAAAAGTTTTTAGCAAAAAGGAGTATCAGCCAAATCACTCGATACAATACCGTGGTTATATCGAAATTTTATAAAGACAAGTAGAGACAAAAGGTTGTAAATGGGATTGTTCCTTATCAAAGTAATGCAAACGTTTGTTGAAAACATACAAAATTTACTAAAATACTGTAACCTGAAAGCGCGCACGTGCTATAGAAAATGGCTTTGCCTATTTTGTAGCACAGTCTATACCTAGTTGTGCACACTGCACGTAATTAGACGAGGGGTTGGGCTGACACACAACTCAATAAAAAAGTTAAATGTCTGCGTTCATAAAATCATGACTCCCACTAAAAATCTCACTCTGTCGTGTCATTTAGAGGATGTAATTAGTGTAAAGCAGCAGCGGTAACTTTTACCTACTCAAGTTTCTAATTTAATTGCTTTACCATGGGAACGAAAACACATTTGTGACAAGTTACATGCTAATATGAGATTGCATACGAGCACAGTTAACAGGAGTAAGTAAGCTCCATGAAGTCTAGGTCCCTAGAAATCATTGACCTTTTCAAGTTATGTTTCATATTGCCTGCGAAGTATTTAGCACAGCCACAGTGACATGTCATGCTAAGGGCATGTCAGTTATGTATGAGTTTGTGACCATCATGCAAATCCCACTCTTTTTGGCTGAAAGTTGGCTATGTCTAGACGAAGCCTGAAAAACGAATAAAAAATACTGAGAACGTCATAAAAACCACAAAAACTTGAAGGCCGTGAGCTTGCAAAGTTAAGTTTGCAAAAGAAAGCTTTTCCTGTTTTTATGTTGGATAGAATCAGAGATTATATACAGAGCAATAGGATATTTTGCTGAAAAGTACAGAAAAAAGTTACCCTATAGAGTAATACTAGACTACTTACTTAGTCATATATTAGACCCCTTAGAATAGAACTGTCACTGAACCGAACAGTTCGAGTAACCCAATATCCTAAGATGCACCCCTGAAGAGTGCAATGTCCATACATAGCTGAATTCAGAATTACGAATGGACAAATTCAGCAGCGTACACATAAATACATGAACACAAATGTCTCTGTTATTTTATTTACTAGGTGGGCAAAATTTGTGCAGTTAACTGTCGTAGTTACTGCACTGCCAAAATATTCACAAGAAAAATTTGAATCAAGACCTCGTAAAAACTTCAGTCAGGTATCCAGCTAGTATTATTGAGCTCGCATCATATAAGATAAGACATATAGAATAATATATAAGATATTATATTATATTATTATTATTATTATAAATAATATATAATATACAAGACTAGTGCGTCTAGTTTAGACTTTTAGACTAGTTTGACAACATACTTAAGTTTCAGGACACTTGAGTGTTAATATTACTGATTTTAAAAAAAAATCAGTTAAAAAATTTACATGTAAAGAGATTTGATCTAACATGGGCTGATTATAGTTAGTCACGAAGGGTCAATTTTAAAAAACGTCTAGCGGACGATAGGAATGACGTACAAACATGACACTGACATCAATCGTCTTCATTTAAAGAGCGCTTTCAAATGAGGGGTCATATGACCTTGTCACGTGAGCATACCTTGAGATTTATATTTCGGGGTAACCTGAAGCGCTATGTAGTCATGTGACCCCTCATTTGAAAGCCCTGCTTGCCAGCAGTCCAATGATGCTATTCGTTTGTCTGTCCGGCGTTTTAAAGGCCAGTTATGGCGCCTTTAAAGACATGAGGAAAAAGAACACATATCGTAATTTAGTAATTACGATTTAATTATGATAAAAGTGTTCTATGGTGTGAAAACGTTAAAACCCCCATAACTTTTGTTATGGGGGTCGCAGCCACTTGGGAATTTCACCATTGGAATGGGGAGAGAAAGCGTTTTCGATTGATGGGTCACATGACCCCTTTACTGCAAGTTGACGTAGTAATGACCTTGGCGCCCGGACAAAAACCGCTATAATTTGGTATATGCTGTTTTATCAGCCATATGAATGGTGAAAATATCATACGCCAGGGGTTTCTGAGATCACTGCGAAGACGAAACCTGCTTATTATCATTATCATTATTATTAGGTTATAATACAAGTCTAGTGCGTCTAGTTTAGACTAGTTTGACAACATACTTAAGTTTCAGGACACTTGAGTGTTAATCTTACTGATTTAAAAAAAAATCCAGTTAAAATTTACATGTAAAGAGATTTGATCTGACATGGGCTGATTATAGTTAGTCACGAAGGGTCAAGTTTAAAAGACGTCTAGCGGATGATAGCAATGACGTACAAACATGACACTGACATCAATCGTCTTGATTTAAGGAGCGCTTTCAAATGAGGGGTCACATGACCTTGTCACGTGAGCATACCCTGAAATTTATATTTCGGGGTAACCTGAAGCGCTATGTAGTCATGTGACCCCTCTTTTGAAAGCCCTGCTCGCCAGCAATCCAATGATGCTGTTCGTTTGTCTGTCCGAGTTTTTAAAGGCCAGTTATGGCGCCTTAAAGGACATGAGGAAAAAGAACACTTTTCGTAATTTAGTAATTACGATTTAATTATGACAAAAGTGTTCTATGGTGTGAAAATCTTGAAACCCCCATAACTTTTGTTATGGGTGTCGCAGCCACTTGGAAGTTTCACCATTCGATTGGTGAGACGAAGCGCTTTAAAATGAGGGGTCACATGATCCGCTTACGGCAAGTTGACGTAGTACTGACCTTGGCGCCCGGACAAAAACCGCTGTAACTTGGATTATGCTGTTTGATCAGCCATATGAATGGTGAAAATATCATACGCCAGGGGTTTCTGAGATGACTGCGAAGACGAAACCTGCTTATTATCATTATCATTATTATTAGGTTAATATATATTGTAAATATTGTAAATATATTGTAAATATATTGTAAATATATTGTAAATATATTGTAACAAGACTAGTGCGTCTAGTTTAGACTAGTTTGACAACATACTTAAGTTTCAGGACAATTGAGTGTTAATCTTACTGATTTTTAAAAAAAATTCAGTTAAAATTTACATGTGAAGAGATTTGATCTAACATGGGCTGATTATAGTTAGTCACGAAGGGTCAATTTTAAAAGACGTCTAGCGGACGATAGGAATGACGTACAAACATGACACTTACATCAATCGTCTTGATTTAAGGAGCGCTTTCAAATGAGGGGTCACATGACCTTGTCACGTGAGCATACCCTGAGATTTATATTTCGGGGTAACCTGAAGCGCTATGTAGTCATGTGACCCCTCATTTGAAAGCCCTGCTTGCCAGCAGTCCAATGATGCTGTTCGTTTGTCTGTCCGGCGTTTTAAAGGCCAGTTATGGCGCCTTTAAAGACATGAGGAAAAAGAACACATATCGTAATTTAGTAATTACGATTTAATTATGATAAAAGTGTTCTATGGTGTGAAAACCTTAAAACCCTCATAACTTTTGTTATGGGGGTCGCAGCCACTTGGGAGTTTCACCATTGGAATGGGGGGACAAAGCGCTTTCGATTGATTGGTCACATGACCCCTTTACTGCAAGTTGACGTAGTACTGACCTTGGCGCCCGGACAAAAACCGCTATAATTTGGTATATGCTGTTTTATCAGCAATATGAATGGTGAAAATATCATACGCTAGGGGTTTCTGACATCACTGCGAAGACGAAACCTGCTTATTATCATTATCATTATTATTAGGTTAATATATATTGTAAATATATTGTAAATATATTGTAAATATATTGTAAATATATTGTAAATATTGTAAATATATTGTAAATATATTGTAAATATATTGTAAATATTGTAAATATATTGTAACAAGTCTAGTGCGTCTCGTACGTTAAAAACTGCTAATTGGGTTGCCGACTAGTTACGAAGCAAAGGTAACCCTTTTGTAGCTGAAATACTGTTATTATTATTATTATTATATATATATATATATATATATATATATATATATATATATATATATATATATATATATATATATATATATATATATATATATATATATATATATATATATATATATATTCCTTTGTCGGTTTATGTTAACAATTTTTTATTCCGCCTAAAGGCGGAATATTTGGAAAAGGTTCGTAGCACCAAGAGTACACAGTTGGTGCTACGAGCCACCACAGGGCCTATGCTTACCATAGGCCTAATATATAGGTCTTTTTTTTCTGCCAATGGGGGCCTAAAACTGCGATACTAACCTGAAATATAAAACAAATACCATATCTGGAACAAAGTAGGTATACTTTAAACTTAAATTTATATTTGAAATATTTTACTACGTAAACAATATTTTTTTGGCAGATTTTCACATTTAATTCCAAACCCCCCTTGGCTGTCTAGACTTTGACGGACAGCCGTCAAACTGGCCAGCCAATCGAATACGTATGCAAATAAGTATTCAATGATCAGCCAATTAGCATGAACTGTCATCTACGTACATGAAAAATTAGCCAATCCGTTTTAGATGGGTGGAGCGTTCATCAGAAAATATGCAAATTAGTTTCACTGTAGAATCAGTTAGTCGTCAGTCAATCAGTTCAGTGTCGTGAGCGGCAGCAGCCGGCCCGGAGAATATGCTGGAGTTGAAGAAGCAACTCAGCGGCCGACAGGACAGGAGCTGTTGCCAAGAAGCTGGCGCAGATGAATGGAACGAGATGTGGACAGTGGAAATGTCCTTTTCAGGGCTAGAGATTGGCTTTAGCTTGACTTAGGACCAAGCAGGCCACTACTAGTTTTAGGACCATGCAGGCCACTACCAGAGTGCACGGCTGATTTTTTGAATTCGGATAAACAGAAGTAGCAATGTTAGAAATCTAGATACAGTTTGCCAAATACAGTTAAGGTAGGGACGGTGATTCATAACTTACAGCCGTATGGCCGTATGTCCATTGTCCAACGGCCGTTAACCTGGTGAAACTACGATTGGGTTCGATAATCGATGCATACTCACATCCGTTATGTCTAGTCAGCCGACAAAATTACAAATTCATCCCGCCACATCTGACCTTATGCGCATATAATAGCGTAATTAATTCGTACTTTTGACAACGGACATACGGCTGCATACATCTCTGCCTTGAGGCATTGCCCTTACGCTTATGCTTACCCTTCACACACACAACAAACTGTGGAGGCCTACACCAAACGGTTTCGCTAAATATATGCTAAAATCGATTTGGGTCAGGCTTAATTTTTTTAAATCGGCTTAATTAGTCGCCGGGTCCGCCAACCTCAAAACCGTACAAAAAATAGGTATTTTGCGCTATGCATTAGATGCAAGCCCCAAAGCATAATAGGAGGCGTGTCGGACTCTTCCTATTATGTACTCTTGCTATTATGTAGTCTTGATTACATACACACTGAAAAACAAAATGGTTCTGAAGCAGCGAAATTAAGTGGTGGCGGACTGGCGGAGGCTCTCAAGAGGACAGCGAAGCACCAGAACAATGGATCACCTCCATTGTGAAGACTGAAGACAATGCTCCGACGGCAAAAACTCGATGGTCGTGAACAAAAAACATGTATCCCAAATGCATTTTTCAGGGCTTACTTTTTACGCAAATTACGTATACATTTACTACTTACGTAGGCAAAAATTTGGCTTAGACCGATAGAAAACTCATTACTCAGACACTGTTCCATATTTAGATAAACAGGTGGAACAAAAATGACAATAATTAGTAGTTACAGGACAGCCCAGACAAAAACAGACCACCAAAAATTTAAGGCACAAGGCACAAGCACAAGCCAGGTCTCAGATAATAGCAGACAGACCCAGACCGGAAGCAATAGCAGGCTAAACCTAAAACCCATGCACAGACAATACCGGACAAATTAAAGGTACAATACAGGGGACGGCGGGCAAAGCCAGAGCCCAGTAGACAGTAGACAACAATGACTTTATTTAACCACGCGCGGGCACGCGCACTAGTTGCCGTTAAGCACAGTACATAGTTCCACGTCGGTTAGTCGTTTAGTAGGCGATTATGTACAGCTTTCAAGTTCAGGCCCCCCTTGGCTGTCTGGAACTTGACGGACAGCTTGGACAATGGGCGGCCAATCCGTTACCAATGCAAATTAGTTAACACTTTTAAGCCAATCAACAGTCGAGCCGTAAGCGTACTCAGATCCAATCGCAATGTGCGTGCGGACAGTAGTATAATATTATGCAAATCAGTTCCACTCTCGGGTAGTCAGTAGGGCTGGGCACGGTTACACGGTACGAACCGTGTACACGCGTGTAACCGTGTACACGCTAAGCTTAGCGTGTACACGTTAAGACACAGTAACCGCGGATACTGTAACCGTTTACTCTAAACGGATAGTGTAACCGGTTACTCTAAACGGATAGTGTAACCGGTTACTCTAAACGGATAGTGTAAACGGGTACTTTAAACGGATAGTGTAACCGGTTACACTTTCCGTTTTCCGACTTCGTGTACACGTTAAGAAAAATGTTCGCTTGGCTGCTGGATTTATGCAAAGTAGTCTACAATCGTGCGCAAGCGATTTGCCTGTGTGTTACTTCATATACGCATGTGTCTGCAAGCTATATTCTTCAAGATATACAGATATAGATATATCTAGATATTCTTCAAGATATATATAGATATATACAAGATATACAGATATATGTATAAAGGCATTTATACTGACAGCTCAGCAATGTCCCAGTAGCCCATATGGTAGCTTGCTGGTCTGCAGATCTAGAGATGGGTGGTTCGCATCTTCCCTTGGTGATTCCTCCCCTCTGCTTCTTGACGTTTAGTAACCGTGTAACCGTTTAGTAACCAACCGTTTAGTAACCGTGTAACCGTTTAGTAACCGTGTAACCGGTTAGTAACCGTTTAATAACCGTGTAACCGTTAGTAACCGTGTAACCGTTTACACGGTTAGTATCCGTGTAAACGGCTACGCGGATACTTAGCGTGTACACGCGGATAATTGCAGTAACCGTTAGTTAGCCTGTACACGCGGTCACTAGCCTTCGAAACTAACCGTGTACACGGATAGTGATTTAGTAACCGTGCCCAGCCCTAGTAGTCAGTCACTCCTCCAGCATTTAGTCAGTCTGTGTTGCGTTGCAATGTCGGGGCCGGTAACAAGAAATTAGGTAAGCTAAGGCAGAGTCAGATCGAAGACACTCTGTGGACTGTGGTAGTGTTAGGGTCGATTCATACTTCAATAGGGCATACGGACAAACGGACATAGGGCATACGGACAAAGCAAGTTTGTCCGTTTTTTCATTTCATACTTTTTAGGGCAAACAGACATTGGGACGTAAGGACATACGGATGTACGGGCATACGGACAAAGGTGCGATTCATACTTTTGAGCCGTATGTCCGTTTGTCCGTATGTCCTACAATTTCGGGCATAGTTGAACTGAGTTTAACTTTGCCGGACATACGGACAAAGTGAAATTGTGCCGTTTTATACGGATGAACGGACATACGGCTGAAGGGCAAACGGGCATACGGTTGAAGGGCAAACGGGCATACGGCTGAACGGACGAAAGTATGAATCAAACGGCCGTTCTGTCGTTCATTTTGTCCGGATGTCCGTTCGTCCGTTTGCCCGTATGTCCGAATGTCCGTGTAGAAGTATGAATCGAGCCTTACAATTTTTTTAGAGCCTGGATATCCAACGGACAAACTCAACCCACACAAAGGGCACAACGAGCTAAGCACGACACTTTGTCATTCTGTCTAGCAGTGACAACTGACAACGGAACTACTGCTCTCGTATGGTCAACATTAGATTTAGCTTTGGCTGAAAAACGGACCCTGATGTTGCAGAGTATCTATACTAGCATTTTTTGTGTCGTTCAGCCACCCACCTTTGGCAAACAATAATAATAGTTGACTCACACTGTCCAGAACGAGTTAGCTTTGGCTCAAAGGCTAACCCTACTTTAGCGAACAAACGGAGTCAGCTTTGGCTCTAACCGTAAACACTATTTTGGCCAACAAACTGACATAGCTTTGGCTCGAACGGTAACTCTACTTTGGCCAACAAACTGACATAGCTTTGGCTCGAACGGTAACTCTACTTTGGCCAACAAACTGACATAGCTTTGGCTCGAACGGTAACTCTACTTTGGCCAACAAACTGACATAGCTTTGGCTCGAACGGTAACTCTACTTTGGCCAACAAACTGACATAGCTTTGGCTCGAACGGTAACTCTACTTTGGCCAACAAACTGACATAGCTTTGGCTCGAACGGTAACTCTACTTTGGCCAACAAACTGACATAGCTTTGGCTCGAACGGTAACTCTACTTTGGCCAACAAACTGACATAGCTTTAACTCGAACGGTAACTCTACTTTGGCCAACAAACTGACATAGCTTTGGCTCGAACGGTAACTCTACTTTGGCCAACAAACTGACATAGCTTTGGCTCGAACGGTAACTCTTCTTTGGCCAACAAACTGACATAGCTTTGGCTCGAACGGTAACTCTACTTTGGCCAACAAACTGACATAGCTTTGGCTCGAACGGTAACTCTACTTTGGCCAACAAACTGACATAGCTTTGGCTCGAACGGTAACTCTACTTTGGCCAACAAACTGACATAGCTTTGGCTCAAACGGTAACCCTACTTTGGCCAACAAACTGACATAGCTTTGGCTCAAACGGTAACCCTACTTTGGCCAACAAACTGAGACAACTTTGGCTCCAACAGTAACACTACATTGTCGACAACCTGACATATGTACCTAGTTCTGGTTCAAACGGTAACCCTACTTCGGCCAACAAACTGACATAGCTTTGGCTCCAACAGTAACACTACTTTGTCGACAAACTGACATACCTAGCTCTGGCTCAAACAGTAACCCTACTTTGGCCAACAGAGATAGCTTAGGCCAATACAGTAACCCTACTTTGGTCAACAAATTGAGATAGATTTAGCTTCACATAAACACTTCTTTGGCCAACGAACTGAGACAACTTTGACTTACAAAGTAATCCTACTTTGGCCACCAAACTGAGACACAGTAAACTCTTATTTGACCTTACATAGATACTAAGTAACGTACGTACGTAGGGATGTTTTCAGTTATCGAAATCTTAATCAGTTCAGTTAATCAGTTAACTGATTAGGTTAAAATTAGATCAGTTCAGTTATCAGTTAATTTTGCAAAATTTTAATCAGTTCAGTTACAGTTAAGTTAACTTAACTGTAACTGATAACTTTAACTGAAAATATTTTCAGTTATTTCTTTAAAAATACTGGTTTCTTTTTCCGCTAATCCCGATATTTGCTAAAGTTTTCACGTAGTTTCTACTAAATTAGAACTTAATTAACTTCTAATTATTAACTATTTAATTACTAATATTTGAATCTACTCAAAACAAAAAACCTCTTGTCAACATGGGATCAAACATTTATTTCAAAACGAAAACTTTAAACTTCTGTAACAACTGCCAAGTTGCAACTGCAAATGACATAAACTCTTGGAAGAATGGGTGCAAAGCAATACCTAGAATAGAATAAGACATAAAACAAGCACTTTTTTGACGAGCGTACTTCTTTCCACATGACGACATCAAGTATTATTTTACCGTATCGGTAAAATTAGGCGCGGCACACACCAAGATTTCTTTGTCATGAGTTTTTTTAATTTCGGATAAAGATGCAACACATAGTCTCATGTTTATTCGAGTCCGAATGTATCAAAAGATTTGGGAAAGTAGGCAGTACTGACCAGTTCGACGATTACGTTTTACGTATGTGTATGTACAAACTATTTGAGACTTTACCTCAGAATTAGAACAATTTGAACTTTGATTTAATGGAAAGAAATTTGCAAACAAAAAGCAAATAGTTGTACCACCCTGTCTTCTTGACTGCGCCAAGAAAGAATCACCTGAATAGGTATGTGTGTAGATATTCGTGAAAAAGAACACGTCTATTCTTTTCGAGTTCATTATACCACAGTATTCACACTTGAGTACTTTTACCTATGCACATGTGACATGTAAACAACATCGATATTGTAAAAATTATTGACCGTCAAGCAGCCATTGTCATTAATGCAGTATGTGCAGAGACGCACACACAACAATGCATACACACACGCACACACACGTAGACAACGCAGGGGTGGACGCGGGTCGAAATTTTCGACCCGCGACCCAACCCAACCCACGGCTCGACCGTCGTGGGTAACCCGCGACCCAACCCGCGCCGTAAAACCCGACCCGCGACCCACTTTGACCCACCATAACCATAACGTACATTAAGCACGGGCGTGTAGCCAGGATTTTGAAATGGGGGGGGTCGTACCTTGTCCTTGCTAACTTATTTAAACTCACTATTGCTGAGTCTGAGCTCAGCCCCCAGAATCCAATTATTTTTACACTTATTGGCGAAGTGGCTTACATGACAAAATGTAAATTTGGTCGTTTAAAGTTAATAAACTAACTGTTAGGGTCTAGGGGGTCTAGGGGCGGCATCCCCCGGAAAAAATGGAGTTTTTTCTATTTTTTGGACAAATTTGGTCAACTGGAGACGTAATAAAAAAAATTTTCAGACAGGTAAATTAAAAACAAAAGATGGGAATTTCATATCAGACAGTATATTACACAAGCATATATAAACGTTCATGAAAGTTAACAACAGGGAATGGTAAGCCATAGAGTTCGCAGGGGTCTGGGGGCGGCGGCCCCCAGGAAAAATTTTTTAGAATTTTTTAATTTTTAGGCCAAATTTTGTCAATTGGAAACGTATCAGAAATTTTTTTGGCATGACTATAAAAACCAAGGGGGTCCCTTGTCGACAATTTCTTCAGATTCCAGTTTACGCGGGTCGGAAAAAATTTTTTCGACCCGCGCAGCCTGAAGTGGGTACCCGCGGGTCGTCGACCCACGGCTCAAATTTTCCGACCCAACCCAACCCGCGGGTACCCACGACCCGCGTCCACCCCTGAGACAACGTGCTCTCTGCTTGCTGCACACAATACGCGCTTGAGCCAGCGATAAAGACTGCAGGCTTCAGTTAATGCACTGAAACTGTGCATGATTTACATGCATCTTCAGTTTCAGTGCATTACCTGAATTTAGTATGCACGGCCGCTGAGGATGACTTTCAGTTATTGCATGTAACTGAAAAGAATATCAGTTAACTGATTTCAATCAGTTTTTTACAACCGAAGCAGTTCAGTTACAGTTCAGTTAACTGCTTTTAGGAATTGTGCAGTTAAGTTATCAGTTTTTAACTGCTTTTCAAAATCAGAGCAGTTCAGTTATCAGTTATTATCAGTTAACTGTAACTGCTTAACTTTAACTGAAAATGAATCAGTTAGCAGTTAACTGAAAACATCCCTATACGTACGTCGGTTTTTACCTTATATATAGTTAAATTCCTACCGTATATATAGGTACCTTCTATATATAGATAAGTGGCTTTGACCTGAACTTTCAAGCAGTAACCCCCTCCAGCAATTAGTTAGTACTGGCCAAAGATTTACTGTATCAACAAGTGCTATGCAAGCTATGATTTACTGTGTACTCTGAATTGTAGAATTAATTTCACGCCACCGTGTCGGAATTTGCCCCTTTTAGGGGCCTACTTGTTTGTCTTAAATATATACTGTATGGATTGTATGGATGTGAACCAAACTTCGGTGGAAGGGTTCCCCCCTTGAGTGATTGTGCCCCCCATCTTGGTGACCCCGTGACCTCACGGGGGCCGGGTCACGTGACCATCAAAAATGAGGGTCCTCACTCCTCAGGGGTCAAAATTTCGAAATTGGTATTTTCATCTTTCTGGGGGTAATTTGGGCCCCTGAACATGAAGGGGGTAATTTGGGCCCCTGAACATGAATCCGAGGTCCATTTTTTCCTAGAACGCTTGTGGACCCCGCCAAGCCTCCCTCCCCAGGGTACCATGCCCCAGGGGGCCAAAGGGGTCAAATTTTTGAAATTGAGATTTTGATGTTTGTACTGGTAATTTGAGCTCCTGAATACGAATAGAGGGTCCTCTGCCTAGAATAGAGGGTCCTTTGCTTAGAATAGAGGGTCCTCTACCCATTGTCGGCAACCCGTTGTAGCCACCCGACTAATTTCTTTATTGTTGTTGTATTTCTGAAGGTAAAAAATTGGTTAAAATTAATCTTAGTTGATGAACACGAACATGATTGATGGATAAGGCTTGAAATTTGTTGTATCGAAACATGTAAAAATCAGCTTCGTCAGTATTAACAAATATTTCAGGTGAAGAGACACTATGTGACACAAAAAGCTGTTTGCTGCGCATATTTACACTTAATTAAACATTTAAGTTTTAAGAGCCTCCCAATTTTTTGCATTTGCGATGCGTCTTCACGGGGGCTACAATGTGTGAAAAAATTGTGAAAACAAATAGGAGAACTTAAATTTGTAGTCCCTCGTTAACAGAAGAGCTCGTTGTTGATTAATAGCGCAATACATGCGCGTTTACACTACACCCGTTTAGACTGCCCTGACGTTTGGCAGTTTGTTGTGCATTTATGCCTACTTTATGGCAAAGTGATTTATTGATAAATTGTTGGATCATATTGTTCAAATGAATATAAATCTGTGCCGTCAAGTCCAGTTTTTGATAAGGCTCACAGTCCTTAACTTAACTCCTTAACTTATAAGTACTAAAGTTTCAAAACTTAGTATCGGGTTCCTAAAACAGCTAAACATTACAGAATTTCTAGTTTACTTGAAGTGAAAAACGATCAATGGTTTGTTTTTAAACTCCAGTTTAAGTCGTTTGATCTTTTCTTTAATATTCAATTCAGTCCAAGATAAATTTGATCCAATTCCGTTTGTTTGTCCATAGCGTAAGCTGAGTGAAAG
This sequence comes from Trissonchulus sp. WLG1_4, assembly GCA_030248245.1. NCBI lineage: Eukaryota > Metazoa > Nematoda > Enoplea > Enoplida > Ironidae > Trissonchulus > Trissonchulus sp. WLG1_4. Next base: position 3,915 of record JASANF010001446.1, on the reverse strand, counting down.
GTGTACAGAAAAAAACTAGACCTGTATCTTTAGCAAATTAAATGTCCGTTTTTTTATTTTCTTTGCAAACCGTTGATAATCCTGGAATACATTAATTACAGTTTCTGAAGTCAAACACTAAACATGTACATAAGTAATAATTAGATAATTTTTCTTTAAAAAACATTTTAAAAACGCTTCTAACAGTAATACTTTTCAGCTTTTCAAAGATTTAAAAGTGCAAGGGTAAAAACTTGTTACGCGTTGGGTGGTAAAAGTTAACACCGAATCTCCCAGTTACATATATAATTACAAAAAATCTTTTTGCTTTCAATTACCTTAGCAGTAAACATATATATAGAATATTTTTTAGTCTTACTTTTAAAATTCATAAAAATTAACTGAAGATAATAATCAATTCAAAGCAGGAATGTACTTGCCTTTGCTCGTTGTACTCTTGCCTGACTGTTCCAACTTTTCTGCCTCCACCAGCAAGAAAAAAAGCAATGCTTTATCAGCTCATCATTATAGTAGGTGTTCTATTCCAAAAATTTGAGTAGAAAAGTTTTAATTTTTTTAAACCGGTTTAGCGGTTAGACGGGTTTCTTTACCGGCTAACTATGAATAGAAAACTTTTTTGCCGTATCTTCTGCTAACTGGTAAAAAAAGAACGGAATCTCTGCTTTGAGCCGTTCCTGAGTTATTATCATTTCTCTTTTTTACCGAAAAATTTATATAGTATAGTAAGGTAATTAAATATATATTGTAAATATATATTGTAAATATATATTGTAAATATATAGTAAATTATTTGTAATATTGTATTATATGATTATATTGTATATATATATTATATATATATTAATATATATTATGTATATATATTGTAATATATATTGTAAATATTGTAAATATATATTGTAAATATGTAAATATATATTGTAAATATAAATATTATATATATATTGTAAATATATATTGTAAATATATATTGTAAATATATATTGTAAATATATATTGTAAATATGTAAATATATATTGTAAATATATATTGTAAATATTGTAAATATATATTGTAAATATATTAATATAAATTATATATATATTGTAAATATATAAATTGTAAATATATATTGTAAATATATATTGTAAAATATATATTGTAAATATATATTGTAAAATATATTGTAAATATATATATGTAAATATATATTGTAAATATATATTGTAAATATATATTGTAAATATATATTGTAAATATATATTGTAAATATATATTGTAAATATGTAAATATATATTGTAAATATATATATATTAAATATATATTGTAAATATTGTAAATATATATTGTAAATATATATTGTAAATATATTGTAAATATATGTAAATATTGTAAATATATATTGTAAATATTGTAAAAATATATTGTAAATATGTAAATATATATTGTAAATATATATGTAAATATATATTTGTAAATATATGTGTCAAATATATGTAAATATATATTGTAAATATATATTGTAAATATATATTGTAAATAATATATGATATATTGTATTGTTGTAATATATTTGTAATATATAATATATTGTAATATATATTGTAATATATATTGTAATATATGTGTGTAATATATATATATAATGTATATTATATAATATATATATAATATATATATTAATATTTGTAATATATTGTAATATATTGTAATATATTGTATTATATAGATATTTATATAATAATAAGACTTGGGCTAAAAAGCTGATATTTAATTACTTTGTCAATGCAAAGACGTAATGAAATTAATATTTTAAATTATAGTAGAGGCGTGTAAGATACTAAGGTGAAAACTGAAACACATAAGATGAGTAAAGTTATATTGTGTGTGTGTGTGTGTAGATAAATACATAGATTTGTGTAAATTTTGAGCAATATAAAAGGTAAAAAGTAAAGCAAAAAGTTGAAAGCTAAAATTATAGGAAAAAGATAAGTAAAATTGTGGGTCCAAAAAGGCTCAAAAATAAGAAATAAAAGTAATATTAGATTTATAATAATATAGTTAAGAGATGTAATTGTGGGTAAAAGCTGAAATAGCAATTTGAAGCAGAATTTACTAAAAAAGTTGAACTATACCGAAATTTCTGCCAAATCGGCAATTCACGATACACTGGTTATAGGAAAAACTGATAAGTAAAATTGTGGGTCCAAAAGCTCAAAAATAAGCAATTTGAAGCAGAATTTACTAAAAAAGTTGAACTATACCGAAATTTCTGCCAAATCGGCAATTCACGATACACTGGATATGTATAGGAAAAACTGATAAGTAAAATTGTGGGTCCAAAAGCTCAAAAATAAGCAATTTGAAGCAGAATTTACTAAAAAAGTTGAACTATACCGAAATTTCTGCCAAATCGGCAATTCACGATACACTGGTTATAGGAAAAACTGATAAGTAAAATTGTGGGTCCAAAAGCTCAAAAATAAGCAATTTGAAGCAGAATTTACTAAAAAAGTTGAACTATACCGAAATTTCTGCCAAATCGGCAATTCACGATACACTGGTTAACCCTTTGACGACCAGAGGTTCTCTATCTAGGCAGCCAAACTTTGACACCTTCCAGTTTTATGGCCATTGCTCAAGCTACGTGCGTCGTAGAGAGCTGGCGAAACCACCATTCGATAGACAATTTAATGGTGAACAAAACATAATCAGTCGACTAAGGGTCTAGGACGCACCGTTTTTGTGTTATAAGCGCTCAAAGATGAAAGTTTGTGCAAATTTTGCGCCATCGCTCAGGCATAATATGTACCTCACCCTAGAGTATTAACACAGCAACCGTGCGCCTATCATAGTTGACAGCTAAAAATAAACTACAATTTCCGCTCTATCTGATGCACAAAAAGCAGACTGCCAGAGTTGCGATCAAATATCATAATGAGGCTGGAAAGAAAATACTACTTTTGCGATGAAAAAAAGTCAAATTTTCACAGTGCTTAATCAAGCATAGGTTTTGTTGTGTGGCAGCAGGACTAAAATTGGGCCCATAAATGCAAAGATCTGCGATTTCTGAAAAAACAAGTCGAAGATCAGTTGACTAGAATAAGCTAGCCAAGATTTATAGCCTCTTTTACGGCATCCACCATGTGTGGTACCTGAGGTTCCCAATGCGAGTCAAAGGGTTATAGGAAAAACTGATAAGTAAAATTGTGGGTCCAAAAGCTCAAAAATAAGCAATTTGAAGCAGAATTTACTAAAAAAGTTGAACTATACCGAAATTTCTGCCAAATCGGCAATTCACGATACACTGGTTAACCCTTTGACGACCAGAGGTTCTCTATCTAGGCAGCCAAACTTTGACACCTTCCAGTTTTATGGCCATTGCTCAAGCTACGTGCGTCGTAGAGAGCTGGCGAAACCACCATTCGATAGACAATTTAATGGTGAACAAAACATAATCAGTCGACTAAGGGTCTAGGACGCACCGTTTTTGTGTTATAAGCGCTCAAAGATGAAAGTTTGTGCAAATTTTGCGCCATCGCTCAGGCATAATATGTACCTCACCCTAGAGTATTAACACAGCAACCGTGCGCCTATCATAGTTGACAGCTAAAAATAAACTACAATTTCCGCTCTATCTGATGCACAAAAAGCAGACTGCCAGAGTTGCGATCAAATATCATAATGAGGCTGGAAAGAAAATACTACTTTTGCGATGAAAAAAAGTCAAATTTTCACAGTGCTTAATCAAGCATAGGTTTTGTTGTGTGGCAGCAGGACTAAAATTGGGCCCATAAATGCAAAGATCTGCGATTTCTGAAAAAACAAGTCGAAGATCAGTTGACTAGAATAAGCTAGCCAAGATTTATAGCCTCTTTTACGGCATCCACCATGTGTGGTACCTGAGGTTCCCAATGCGAGTCAAAGGGTTATA